>CAUYPO010134087.1:0-17882 GCA_963574435.1 Cheirogaleus major
CCAATTAATTGCTTTCTATTTATAGTAGAGACGGGGTCTCACTCTTGCTCAGGCTGGTTTCGAACTCCTGAGCTTGAGCGATCCACCCGCCTCGGCCTCCCAGAGAGCTAGGATTACAGGCGTGAGCCACCGCGCCCGGCCTTTTCCCCCAGTTTTTACATATTAAGTTCTTGACATGTGTCTGAGTAAATTTTTGGATTTTGTCTTCTATTAATCTTTGGATCCCTGATCCCAGAAATCTCTATTTTTAAGTGACTATTGGGTAATTGAGCATATGTCTGCAAGCAGGTTCATTTCAGCATTGTTTAAAACAGGGAAAACCACGTATCTAAATATTTTTATTAAATATCTAATAGATTTTGATTTTAAATCAAAGTGAAATTTTATCAGCCACATACATACACACATACATTGGAAAGATGGTCACATGGTGTTACGTTGGCATGGGATGGGAGCAGGAAACTAAATTGCAGGTTTACTATCCAACTTTCATTGTAAAATATGCTCATACTATGCAAACATCCATGAGTATCTTTCCCTATCTGAATTTATTTGGTTCCTAAAATCAGATAGTGAAAGCTTGGTTAGTGAGTTCAGATAATAAGACTTAGTTGTTACCCAAATATATTTGTAGTGAGTTGTGAGAATCTGGTTAGTAAAAGAGACACCAGTATTATCTCCAAAACTTTATCCAAACCTATTCTTCAGTTGTAATAGAAAGAGTGAGGAATACCTGTTTGCATAGGAAAAGTGCAGAAGATCAACATTAAGTGGTTAACATCCACTGAATGTGAGATTTCAAGGTTTTTTGGGGGGGGCGGGGGGTTCGTTTTGTTTTGAGACAGGGTCCCACTCTGTCACCCAGGCTGGAGTGCAATGGCATCATAGTTCACTGCAACCTCAAACTCCTGGGATCAAGTCATCCTGCTGCCTCAGCCTCCTGAGTAGCTGGTACTACAGGCATGCACCACCACACCCAGCTAACTTTTAAAAAATTTTTTGTAGAGACAGGGTCTCCCCATGTTGCTTAGGCTGGTCTCAAGCGATCCTCCCGCCACAGCCTCCCAGAGTGCTAGGATTACAGGCATGAGCCACCTCTGAGATTTCAAGGTTTTTCATCTATTTTCTAATGTTTGCACAATGAACATGTATGTAGACTTTCAACTATTAGTTGTTTCAATAGGAACTTCTGTGTCTCAGGATATCAAGTTGATATCCTGAGAAAGTACAGGACTATGCAAACTTTGGAATTTGAATATATTTGTTATGGGAAATAGGTCAGTAAGGGAAAATGTAATTCAAAATGGAAACAGTTTCACTGCCAACTTGGGGATATGGCCTTGCTAAGGACATTTCAGGAGTTAGAAGTAGGTGAGGAGAATCAACGTTAAATGAGGTGAAGTATATATGATGTAATTAATACACATGAGAGGGGGCAGTGGTGGTGAAGGATTAAAATAAGAGAATCACACACTTTCTTTGGTCCAGGCAAACAAGTTTAAACTGGCTTTTCTTTTAGTGCTTCTGGATTACAACTTAAAATGGGGACAACCCATGAGGGTGAAATTCACCTGATCACTCACCAGGTGTTGCCCCTGTGGAACCCCCTGCTACTTGCTGTATTGTTTTGGTAATAACTGGTGCAAAGTATCTAATGAAAAATAGAGCCTCAAATCTCAGGACTTCACATTCTCTGACATGAATTTAGGGTTGGAGGAGGACAAACACTTAAAGAAATTCATCCAACTTTGTGGCTATGTCCTTTCTTTCTCATGTTGGGTATGAGTTGAATGACAATAGTGTGAAGAAGCCTGAGCAAAACTAGGCAAGTTTTGAAGTATTTTAATATTACTGTTTTGGGCAATTTGTTCCATAAAGACCTAAGAACTGGTATCTTGTCTGTGCCACATGATTAGCACATATCTTACCTCATGTGGATTTCTCTTATATGCACGTGTTATTTTTGCTGCTGTTCCCATCTAAGTGGCACACACTTTGAGGCCAAATGGATGGTTCTCAAATGTTGTGAGCATCACAGTTGCCTAGAGAGCTTGTTAAAACAGATTGCTGTGCCCCACCCCCAGAGTCTCTGCTACCTGGGACTTTGCATTTCTAACAAGTCCCCAGGTGATGCTGCTGGTGTGAGGGCACACTTTGAGAACCAGTTGGATAACTTTATTGAGTAGCACTTTAAAAGAAAAAGTACTTCAATGGAAAGGTGACAAATTAAGACAAATTTGTTTATGGTTCAGTTCAACTATTGTACATTGTACCAGACCTTTTACAAGGTGCTAGGGACAGAAGTGTGGGAGGTATGTCCTTTGCACAAAGCCTAGTTTCATAGTCTACACTGAAAGACAAACACGGTACAAATGGTAACAATACAACCAGAAAAGTGACTACAACACAAGTAATAGAGGACATAGTAATTAAGACATCTATAAACATTTGTCCCTCCCCAGTGAAGAGCAGTCTCGACTTGCAGCGAGAAAGTATGCCCGTGTGGTGCAGAAGCTTGGCTTCCCTGCCAGATTCCTCGATTTTAAAATTCAGAACATGGTTGGAAGCTGTGATGTGAGATTCTCGATCAGGCTGGAGGGCTTGGTGCTAACCCACCAGCAGTTCAGCAGGTATGATGGTTATGTAGCTTAACTTTGAGTTTACCAAGATACTCAAGTTACATTATGGGCTGTTTATATGATGTATCTTCCTGAGAAAGTATGATTTTTTTTAAAAGGGGGTGGGGCACCATAGGCAAAAGGGTTAATATGCTATGCCTGAGTCCTCACAGGTTACCATATATGCCCAATCTTTTGAAATGGTGGTTCTTGAACTTAAGCCGTCTGGGTGATTATAATATAATTTATTAAAACACACATTCCTAGCTGGGCTTCATTACCAGAGATTTTGCTTGAATTTGCAGTCTTAAAGCTCACAGGTGATGCCAATGCTGCTGGCCAGAGGCCTAAAGGTCGAGACCTGCTGATCCTCTAGACTTATAATATCACACACATAGCTTGTAATGGCACTGGCAAGAAAAGACGTGTGAGGTGGGTGAAGCCAGTAGGAAGGAGCTGACAGGTGGCGAGGGGAGAAGGGGCTGGAGAGAAGATGGAAAAAACGATGGCTGTAGCATGTTCTGTGAAAGCAATCCTATCTAGTTTGTGTCCTATCTTGTTTGGTTGGGATGAGATGGTAGGTGTAGTTGTAGCCCCTGTCTCAGCATCGTCCTTAGTCCCCTAGGGATAGGAATACTCTATCTCTAGCCTGCCCTCCTTCAGACTTCCCATCTCAACAGCCACTGCGCCTCCCCTGCACCAGCTGCTCCAGTGCGTCTCCAGTCCAGCACAGTGAGGGAGGCTGACTGATAAACACTGAATTCCTCCGCCTGCTAAGATATACACCTGGGCCAAAGCACTTGGCCTGGTTTAGGATCACAGATGCTCTTAAATTCTCTTGATCCAGCTTGAATTTAAGTCCTTTCATTCCAACATTTTTTTACCCTCTTTGCCATCTAGCAGTCATCCTGTTTAATAGTGTAGAAGGGGGGAATCATATAGCTGTGCTTCCCTGACATTTGTTGCCTTTTGTTTTAGATACGATCAGAACAGAAGTTAAAAATTGCTTTGTTTTTTCTGAACATTTTAAATTCTGGTTCATTCTGAGATATAGCTTCTATGACATGCATTGGACAGGGTTTATTTTTCTTATGGTATTCATCAGTTTTTTTCAACATATGCTTATCGAGTGCCTCTGATAGACCCCATTTTTCAAAAATCTGAGCTCATTGTGAAGTCTCCCTGCTATGTAAGGCATATTGGCTCTTAGGTATCTGTCTTTCTTCAATCTTGGGACAATTTGCAGATTCATAGTGACACCTTCATTTTTAAGAGTCCCTCCATACTTAAGCCATCTCATCTTCCAGACTCAAGTCTCGGGCCTCCAGCCTATCTGCCTCCAAATCAACTGATTCTGAACATTTACAGTAGCTCTGTCTGAACTTCAAGGCATGTGTTGATGTTAGACTTGGCGTTCTCCTGTCTGGCCATTTAGGGTTCTAAAATGATGCATGCAGTTCCTCCCGAGTTTCCCTTCATTTCTTACAAACGGTGTCTTCCTTGCAGGGCAGATTTAAGTCTAGAGTAGGAGTGCCCCTTGTTACTACGGCTACCTGCTGACAGATAAATTGTCCGTAGAGCACAATGAGAATTCATCAGATGCACTGCTTTTAGCCACTTGAAGTGGGTGCATCTCTGTTGTCTTCCTCCTGGGCCCGTTTTGTGATCTCACCCATCATTTTTTTTATCTGGCCAGGAAGCTTGCTTTGCATTCCCATGGCTGTCTATTCCTAGTCTCATTCTTGCTTCCCCCACATGCTCTCCATCTAGCCTTCACCCCCAGGTTGTGAATTACAACTCCAATGTGTGGATTCTCAACACTGGGGGCATTAAAAACATCTCTTTCTCAGCAGGTTTGAATCCTTAACATGAGGACTCTCTAATTGCCTGTAGATCTGTGGGGACCTATAGCCCACTTCACATTGTTATAACTATCAGGTCAAGTTTGCCTTGTGTTAAAAACCTCAAGTTCGTTTAATTCCCCAGGTTCTGTGAATTTATATACCAACATCTAATGATACAAGTATCTAATTTTGTTACTGGGCACCTTTCCCATCAATCTTTCTGTGCCATAATCATCTTCACAGTGTTCTGTGTACATTTTTCCCTCTTCCCTCCAATTTTTAATTCAAAGATATCGTGATAACAAATACTTGTTAAATGAGTAAAATCTAGGTGACTACCATTTAGCACATGTGAGTGTGATAATAGCAAGCTATGTAACCGTAGTCCCTTGCCCACATAAAGTTCAATGTCTAAAGGGAAAAACCAGCCTTTGAGCGACAGCGACACGAGAGATGACAGCCACCATGGGCTTGGGATTAAAAGACCCTCGCAATTTACGACTGTGGGAAGAACTCGAAGGCCAGAAAGGAGCAGGAAATGGCACAGTTAACTGGGGTCTAGAACATGATGAAGACATGACATTTACAAGATGGACAGGGGTGATAATTGGGCCTCCAAGAACAATTTATGGAAACCGAATATTCAGCCTTAAAATAGAATGTGGACCTAAATACTCAGAAGCACCTCCCTTTGTAAGATTTGTAACAAAAATTAATATGAATGGAGTTAATGGTTCTAATGGAGTGGTGGACCCAAGAGCCGTATCAGTGCTAGCAAAATGGCAGAATTCACGTAGCGTCAAAGTTGTCCTGCAAGAACTTCGGCACCTAATGATGTCTAAACAAAATATGAAACTCCTTCACTGCCTGACAGTGTTACAGCAATTAACCAAAAAGAAAAACCACAGCCCCTACCCCATTCAACTTAAGCAGTCTTCATTTTCCATAGTAGTAAATTTTCTAGATACATCTTGTAAACCTCAAAGTACTGGAAAGGAAGCTCCCATTCAAAGACAACTTATCTTAAGATACTGTAAATGATACTAATTTTTGTCCATTTGAAATAAGTTGTGCTATGATGAAAAAACCAGACAGGTTAGTGACAATATGAAATGTGATACCTGTGTACATTTCAGGTATCAAGGGGTTATGGGACCATAAAACAGGGTACTTAATGTAACTGGGTGTGGGTGGAAGTGACATTTATAGTGAAACTTGAATGAGTTTAAAGTTGGGTTGGTCAAGAAATTGGCAGGTGTTTGATATTCCAAATCTCTATGAAATACTGGGTCTTGAATGTTATGGAAAAGTAGTTGAATATTGCTATTTTTAACTTTTTCCTTTCATTCCTTAACAGTTATGAACCTGAACTGTTTCCTGGCCTTATTTATAGAATGGTAAAACCACGGATTGTGTTGCTTATCTTTGTATCTGGAAAAGTTGTGTTGACAGGTAAGTCCTGAGATTATTTTCTAACTTTCATAGAATTCATTAGTTGTACATGTACTTTGCTTTTCCTTTTAAATAGCTTTGTTCACCATTATAAAGTAATTCTTGCTATTATAGAATGCCTGGAAAAATGGAAAGTAGAAAAGAATGTAACATCACCCTTAGGTCCCAATACCTAAAATTACAGAAATATGAACAAGTCATTGTTTTGATATGTATTTCATCTTTACATTGTGCTTTTTAAAAAATCACTAGAGTATAAACAGCTTAACTCATTGTTACAAACCTGTCCTGAAGGCTTTTAATGGCTGCACAGTGTACTAACACAGGGTTCAGCAAACGTTTCAGTAAAGGGCCAAATCCTAAATATTTAAGGCTTTGTTGGGTCATAAGGTCTGTTGCAACTACTGAACTCTCTGCCATTGTAGTGTGAAAGCAGGTATGGACACTACATAAAGGAAGGGACTCTGAAATGGGAATTTTGTATCATTCACATAACTTACATGTGTCATGTCATATTTTTTTCCAGCCAATTAAAATATGAACATTCTTAGCTCACAGGCTAACAAGAACAGGCAGTAGGCTGGCTTTGGCCAGCAGGCGTATGTTTCCTGACCCCATTCTAAGATGTCATTGAATCAAATTTATTTTCCCATCGTCAGAGATACAAATATTTCTTTTTTGTTTGCTACTTACAAATGGCACAGACATCTGGCTGTTTTTAAGTGTGGAGAATTATTAGTGTGGACACTCAAACATGAGACTTTAAGGACATAACCATTTTATTCTTAGCACAAATTGCCAAATTCTTTTCCAAGGATATACAGTACGGTTCTGCTATATCATATGTTCCTACCAGCAGTGTATCTAAATATCTTTTACCAAACCCTCAGCAGCAGGTAAAACAAAATGGTACAAAAGAAGACTTTATAGGTGTGAAAATTATCTCACTGCTTTAACTTGTAATCGGAAATAGAAATCAGTAACTTTTCCACATATCCAATGAATAGTATCTTATCTCTTGTAAAAGTGCATAAAATATCCTTTTGTCTACTTAGTTTTTATTAGTTTTTTCCTAGGGATTTTTGTATGAGTTCACCAGAAAACTGTTAAAGATAATTACTCCTTGCTACATTTGTGACTTTTTCCAGTTGACTTATTTTTGCCAATTTTTACTAAAGGGGTTTTAAAAAATTCCTGAGGGAATGGTTGAAACTGTTTTCCATGCCATTCTATCGAATTTTGCTGTTTTTGTCTAGTTTTGTCTGACTTTCTACACATTTTACTCTTCTCTAGCAAAATTAATGCCAAGTTGGTATGGCATGCTCTTGCATTTATCCCATCGCAGCTCTTTCTCATGGTCTCTATAGCTCATAGGGCCAATTTCCCCTCATTATGTCTCTCTTTATGTTTTAGTTCCTCTTGAATATTCTTCCAAATAAACCTCAGAATTCTATAAAATCTTGTTCAATCTAAAAAAATTGGTGTTTTTTTTTTTTTTACTTGAATTAGTTTAAGAAAGATTGATGGTTGGCTGAGTGCAGTGGCTTATACCTGTAATCCTAGCACTATGAGAGGCTGAGGCAGGAGGATCACTTGAGCCCAGGAGTTGGAAGTTGCAGGGAGCTATGATGACACCACTATACCTGGAGCAACAGAGCAAGACTCTGTGTCAAATATATATATATATAGGCATCCAGCCGAATGAAATGTCTGTTCTTAAGTCTTATAACTATCAATAGAGTTCTATAGTTTGCTTTTCTCTAAGAAATAACTGATGTGTCTTCAAAGTGGGGAGAGACTGTTTGGAACCAAATAACCTTTGCAAAACTATAATTGCTTAGATGCCACCAATTTAGAGTCTGGAGTAATTAAGACCCCCTAGAGACTAAAAAAGTTTTTATCTCTCTATGTCCTAGAGGAAGCGGGTAAAGCCAAGTAAATTGAATAGTAGAGATATTATAGGCAAATATATATCTTACTTAAGGGAACAAACTTTTTAAGACCCTTGGAAGGATACTTTCATATATGTACTATGTATTGTTACAAATCAATCTTATTAAAAGTGCAAATTGCCAAGTATAGGCGAAGTTCCTATTATAGGTTTCTTTAAATACCCTTAATTCAGATCAGCTTTCCATTTATCCCAAATTGCTTTAAAAGCTTTCATGTACACATTTGCTAGAACTTTCAAATCACAAATGCAAAGGATTGTCACTAGCATGAACTACTGAAGACCACATAGTACACTGCCCTTAATTTTTGCTAAATGCACAGAATAGGCAAATTTAAATTTCTTCATTCTTGTAAGATGTGGAATCATCACTTTTCTGGAGGAAGGGATGAAATATATTAACTGAAATCCTTTTACTTATGTTAAGTAAAAGTCATAACTTACCACTGAAATGAATAATTATAATCTGTTGGGGTTCTACCTGTTTGTCACATTGTCTTAAACTACCTTGCCTAGACCTTATATGGTTTGTTACTTTTGCCTCAACCTTAGAAGACAAATGTTCCTTATTCCTTAATCTTAGGTACCCACAAATGTTCCTTATTCCTTAATGTTAGGTACCTAGAGACTCTTTTCACCTGCACAGGGATTAAAAACTGAAGGGCTCACACCTGGGGAAAGGGACCAAGGCAGTCTCCTTTTAGCTTCACCCCTAAATTTAAGCTGGAGTTGCTGGAATTGGGTGTCCCATGGAGTCCCAGAGGCTCACAGGTGGTCTAGTGCTGCCTGGCAAGACCAGGCACTCTGCAGAGATGTTTTGAAAGCAAGGTCCCAACAAGGATAACTTTTGACTAGAAAATGGCAAAATGTTGAAATTACAAATGCACTTGAGTTTGACTGTAGAAGATAATGGAGCCTGGCTCTTGTCTGGGTAGGAACTATAGAACACCAATGCTCATAGTACAAATGTGCGGTAACTTGAAACCATCGTATCATGTGCCATTTGCAGAGTCTTTGGAAATAATTTATCCGTATGAAATCCTTACTCCCCTGACGTGCCAAAGCTGCAGCCACCATGTTCAAGCCTACTTCTGAATTGTTCTGATTATAGTTAAGTGAGCTGAGGACAAAGAGGACCTGCTGTCCTACGTGTTATAGTCCCTGAGCAGCAAACAGTGGGACTTGGACCGAGCTTACACCACTTTCCCATGTCTGTGCTTGTTTTCGTAACTGGTGTGACATTTAGGACCCATTTCTTTTCCCAAACCATAGTAAAATTAATAGTAGAGCTAGGTTATGCTGGAATAATATACAACAAACAGCAAAAACATCAACTTTCACTTCTAAGATCAGGCATAATCATATGTGTTGGGCACTCACATGCCAGGCACTGTGCTGAAATAAGTAAGGACTTTTACATAGTGTCTAGTTAACTCTGAGGTTGAACTTTATGCCTCAGTTTCCTCACGTGTAAAATGAGGACAAGGGAGATGTTTAATAACCTTAGCAATGTCAAGCAGCTATAATGTGATGCAGTGCAGTGGGAATGTAAACAGCCTGGCCCAGAACCACCCCCACTGTACTTGCTCTGTTTCCTGGCAGTTTAGAAGTCTATGGAAACACCTGTGTGGTCTCCTGTACACCTTCCTTCCTTGTCGGCTGAAGGAATGATCATTACTCTTAGTAGTGAGAGTCAGCAGGTGTGGTGGCTAAAAGGATGGACTGGAGACCAGTTGTCCGGTTTGAATCCAGGCTCTACCATTTTTTGGCTGTGTAACCTTGGGTGAGTTTAAATTCTCCACTTTGGTTTCCACATATGTAAGATGCAGATAGCCATAGAAACTACCTCCTAAGTGTGGTGAGGGAGCAGAAAACAAGTGCTTGGCACACGGTATCAACATTAGCTATTACCGCAGTGGAAACCCACTCTCCTGGCTTTTTTTCTATCACTGAAAGAGACTGGAATGTTGCTGTGATGCCTTTCCCTGATGATAGGAATGTAAAGTCTAAAGAGGCTTTTGTAAAATGCTTCACATCTCCTTATTTTCCTTCTGCGTAAATGACTAAGAAGCTGGGTCGTTGTTCCTGAGGGCCAATCTCAGTCTGCTCAACGTCAGTGGTTCTTGGAAACGAGTAGGCCAGAGGGCAGCAGGAAAATGTCCAGACTGACTAGCAAGTGAGTGGGCCAGGGACACAACAGAACAACCCTGTCAATTGTTACCCCAATAGCAAGTTTGTATATACTGTGAAATGAGGACCTTGAGGGTACACGTGTTTTTAAATGTGTAAGATTCTGACTTGTTTGCACACAAATGTGGCATCACTTGGGAAAATAAGATGTGCAGTTATGACTTGGTGTAAGAACAGAATTGGAAAATCCAAGTAGTACTGGAGGCTGTTATTTGGCTGGCTAAGGGTTAGGGATGAGCTTAGAGCCTTATTGACAAAGGGCAGATACTTAGCATATTTTGGATGCCTACCATGTACATGTACTGTTAGGTGCTGAGGATACAACGGTGAACATAACACACTCCCCATCTGACTGGAATCCAGCCCTGCTGAAGGAGGCAGATTCCGTGTCACCGGGCTCTTATAGAACCGAGTCATCACACGAGCTGTGTGTACTTGGACTAGCCACGCCAGTAAAATGGCTTTGGTTTTATAAAATGTTACGGACTTCTACAAACCTTAGCTCGCACAACTCTTATCGCAACTCTATGAGAAGGCCTATTGTCCTTATTTTACAGGTAAGGAAACCAAAAAGAGGTTGAGTAATTGATTTGCCTGTTATTTCAAAGCTAGTTAGTGGTAGAGCTGGCATTGGAGCCCATGTTGTGTGATCTGAAAGCCAGTCCTTTCTCTAGTACACCAGGCCACGCCATTTCCACCTCCGCCACCAAGGTGAGGAATGGTGTTTGTTCCTCAAAGCTGTGGTCGTTACAGCCTGAAGAAAAGGAATGGTAAGTTTGGCTTAAAACGCAAGAGTCATCTAATTGGAGTCTGGTGCTACAAATTAAGGTTTTTCATTATTGACTTATTAATAAGACTGTGGGGCCAGTTTAGGCTCTTTTAAAGTTTTGATGCCAGTATTTCAGTGACTGTTTTATTAAATTGACCAAATCTCCACATTTTAACACCCAGCTACAAATACTAGCGATGTTTATTTGATGACTTTTGGTGTAAAGGAAGGAGTACTGGATATATGAGCTTCTCTTGCACAGCTGCTACTTTATGGTTCAGGTAATACCAATTTCTTGGGCCTCATTTTGCCCATCTATGAAATGGGGAAATTGTACTAATTTCCCTAAAGCCCTTTGTGTCTAAAATAGTTTCTCTACAATATAAAATAATGATCACTTGCAGTGTCCATTCCCTCTTGGGCGATGGGTATTTTCTGCTCCCCAGGGGATTCCAGATAGTATACTTTGTGCTTGAATGCAATACTCTCGTGTATGATTTTTTTTACATATGTAAAAGTGTTATGGAAAAAAGGTAAAGTACATGGTTATCTAAAATACTGGACCTGGACATTGTTCCTCAGGTGTAAGAAGAACCTTGGTTTGTTTTTTTGGGGGGTGGGGTGGGCAGGTGTGTGTTTGCTGTACCTATTATGCTTCACTGTCTAACAAGAAGGTTATCTCAGACAATGTATACAGAAGCCAAAAAAGTCCATAAAAACCAGAGGTGGAGTCTCCCTTTTATAATGGTCTTACTGCTTCACCAACTCACTTCTTGGTTTCTACAAAACTAATCTTTTTAGAAATTAAAGTTTTAGTGCTATAACTAAAATCTGCTGAGACTTAAGGGGTTTTTCCTACCCCAAAAGTAGAGTTTCTCTTATCTAAGTCAATAATGCAACGTTTAGGGGATGGTCACGCTTGAAGCTCTGCTTCGAGGGGGGAGGGGGCCATGGGCAATATACCTAACCATAATATTTGTACCCCCATAACATGCTGAAATTAAAAAATAAATGGAAAAAAAAAAAGTAACGTACCCTCCTCCCCACCCCCCATTCTTGTGGGTGGAGACCCACAGATAGTAAACTCCTTGGCTATGAATAAGTAACTTTTCACCCTTCTCTCTTAAAAAAATTAAGTTTATAAGGACTTCACCTTTGATTCTTTAACTTTTTAAACTTGAGGTGAATTCACATAACAAATTTACCCTTTTTAAAGTGAACAGTTTAGTGGCTTTTAGAACATTCACAATGTTGTGAATGCACCACGGCCTCTACCTAGTTCTAAAATATTTCCATTGCTCCAAAATAAAATCCTGTACTATTAAACAGTTTGTCCCCATTCCCTTCTCCCCCCAGCCCCTGAAAACCACCAATCTGTATTCTCTCTGTGGATGTAACTGTTCTGGATATTTTATGTTAATGGAACCGTAATATGTGGATATTTGTGTCTGGCTTCTTTCACTTAGCATGTTTTTAAGGTTCATCCATACTGTAGCATGTGTCAGTACATGCTCATTTCTTTTTATGGATGAGTAATGTATGTAATATACTACAAATTTTTATCTGTGGATGGGCATTTAGGCTGTTTCTACCTTTTGGCCATTTGAACAGTGCTGCAATGAAAGTGTATGTTATTTGAGTATCTATTCTCAATTTTGGGGGATATTTACCTGGAGTGATGGGCTGAGTCATGTGCTAATTCTTTAACTTCTTTAAGAACCACCAAAGTGTTTCCCAGCAGCTGAACCATTTTACATTCCCACCAACGTCTGACCCTTCTAATTTCTCCACATTCTTGCTATCACTTATTTTCCTTTTTTTTTTAAAAAAAAAAAAACCTCATCTTTAATTCTTTATTTTTTTATTTTTTTGTAGAGACAGGGTCCTGCTATGTTGCCAGGCTGGTCTTGAACTCCTGCCCTGAAGCAATCTTCCTGCTAGCATCCCAAAGTACTGGTCCTAATTTCTACTGGCTTCTCAAATCTGTTGTATGCCTCCTTTTGGTAATTTCTTCTCATTCGTCCTGTAATTAAACCAGATAACCACTTCTCAGATTATGTCTGCTCTATTACTGCAGCCTTCCTCTTCCCCAACTTTATAGCTCTTAAGGAAGAATCTTTATCATCTTAGGTATTTTTCATTTCTCTTCATGCTAACAGTTTTTATATTCTTTTCATTAACCTCCTTCCTTGCCTCCACCCCACAAAAAAATCAGATAATAGTGTCCTGATGAGCTGAAGCTCCATAAAATAATTAGTTCTAGTCCATAACCCTTAGCATGATGTGCCTGTATAACTTTGATGGTGGAGGTAATGATGGGTAGTGGTGGTGGTTGAGATGAATAAGGACTATTTCTCAAGGGTGAAGACTGTATCTAATTCATATTTTGTGGGGGTTTTTGTTTTTTGAGATAGGGTCTTGCTCTGTTGCCCAGGCTGGAATGCAGTGGTGCTAATGTAGCTCAATGCAACCTTGACCTCCTGGGCTCAAGTGATCCTCCCACCTCAGCTTCTCAAGTAGCTGGCACTATAGGCACACACTATTCCACCTGGCTAATTCTTAAACTATTTTCAGTAGAGATGGGGGTCTGAATATGTTGCCCAGGTTGGTCTTGAACTCCTGGCCTCAAGTGATTTTCTTGCTGCCCCAAATGCTGGCATTATAGGTTTGAGCCCTAATTCATGGGGTTTTTTTAATCCCTATAATTCCTACAGTAGTTACATTATGATTAAAGATCTCTTGGAACCTAGGACTCTAAAAGAGAGTGGTACAATTTTTCCATTTTTTTTTTTTTTTTTTTTTGAGACAGAGTCTCACTCTGTTGCCTGGGCTAGAGTGCGGTCGTGTCAGCCTAGCTCACAGCAACCTCAAACTCCTGGGCTCAAGCGATCCTTCTGCCTCAGCCTCCGGAGTAGCTGGGACTACAGCCATGCGCCACCATGCTTGGCTAATTTTTTTCTATTTTTGGTAGAGACAGGGTCTCGCTCTTGCTCAGGCTGGTCTTGAACTCCTGAGCTCAAACGATCTGGCCGCCTTGGACTCCAGAGTGCTAGGATTACAGGCATGAGCCACCACGCCTGGCCCAATTTTTCTTTCTAATAATCCCTTCCCATGCACTGAAATTTAAAACTCTAGAATAGCTCCAGTTTGCCTCAATCTGTTAGTTAATATTTGGGGAACCAAGATGTTAACTAGAGATGAATAGATCAGGGGAAGTCCCCTTTGCTGCTCGCTAAGTGCCCACATGTACTGTTCCATCTGGGGTCATAGTCATGGCATACTTGCAGATAACATTCCATATTTCATACTGAGCACTGTGTGTCTAAAGACCACACCCACATAGTGGAAGTTCTAAAAACTCTGCTGGAGAGTATGTGTTTTGTGGGAATGTGGCTTTAGTTGCCAAATTCTTTACCCAGAATAAACTTCTCAGGTAAGCTTAAAGACATCTCATCATATTAAAAGTAATCGGAGATGACACAATGAAATTTTAGTGTTAAGAAAATTTTGGTATTGTTTATAGTAAAGATTACATAAACTTGGATTTCTTTATAGGTGCCAAAGAACGTTCTGAGATCTATGAAGCATTTGAAAACATCTATCCTATTCTAAAAGGTTTTAGAAAAGCCTGAGTGTATCATTTAACACCTCACATCATACTGGTTTGAAACATGTGCATAAGCCCAGCACAAACAGCTGGATTCTTCTACCTTTAATTGTAGATGTTACAAGTATATCTTTATTTGTTAAAGGGTAATTCTATGTAAGTAAGTATGCCCAAGAAATGAAGAAAACTTCTTATTCAAAATGACTCTTGTATGTTATTTAAAAAACTGATCAAAAAACTTATTTCAGAATTTGAGAGATTTAGAGCCTTGTTGGAATGATGCACTAGCATCATTAAAACTTAAGGCTCTGTTCTTCAATATAACATTATGGTCTTTGAAAGCTTCAAATAACTGCATAAACTAGATACTACCTGTGATATCATCATCTAGCAGGATAGAAGTAAATGTCTGTTTTTGGCCTTTTAAAATACTGAACCAGATGATCCTGACCATTAGGTAACAGGCACTGTGAAGAATGAAACATAAAAAAACTAAAACCTTAAAAATCCTTTTGAAATGATCAGAGAAAGTTTTCACTTAATCTTAAACTTTCAGGAACCATTCAAGTAGAGTGTAAACTCTATTTTGAAAACAACATAGGGAATTTTTGGCTTTTGCTTACTTTTAAAACCGGTAAGACTAACGAGATGGGAGAACAGAGGACTCAGAATCAAGACCTAATTAGGTTGTAGAGTCATCATCTAATGCTGTGGAGTTTACCAGGGAAGGGGGGATAACATAACTCATGGCTCTTGGCCCCAAGTGGTCAGTGATTATGTCCTTCACCAAGGTAGGAATCAGGTTTATGGTGGAGGTAGAGTTCAGTTTCTGACATGCTGAGTTTGCAGTGGCGGAACATCACTTGATACCTAGTAGGCGGTTCTAACTCTTGGGTTTGGAAATTGAAATTTGGCTAGAGACTATTCAGGGCAGTCATCAATGGGTAGCCTACTGAAATAATCCTTGAGAATCATCACTCTAGATAATTTGACCTACACCCAAACCCACTTTTCGTCTTTTCCTTCTGTAGTTTAGAGCAGCAGTCCCCAACCTTTTTGGCACCAGGGACAGTTTTCATGGAGGACAAATTTTCCACGGGTGGGGTGGGGGTTCAGGATGATTCAATCTACAACAAAGTTGGGTGGGGCTGGGGCTTGGAACTAGGTTGAATTTGGCCCACCCACCTACTTATTAGCTGTGTGCCTTGCATTTGTGCCTTGCAGCTGTGTTGCATTACATTTATTGTGCACTTTATTTCTATTACATAGTAATATATAAGGAAAGGATTCCGCAACTCAGCAGAGGTTGGGGACTCCCTGGTTTAGAGGTATATGCAAACGCTAATTACCGATACTCTTCCTGACCTATTCCCTTATTTACCCCCCCCCCCCCCCCCCCCCCCGGCAAGAAACTTGAAGGGACATCCTAATCATCTACTGTGTAGTCCAGATTTTCTTAGATCATGGTCCAAGGTAGAGAAGGGAGGTTGACCACTTAATTAAAATTAACTTTTCAGAAAGATACAACTTTGATTTTGTATGTTTTTCACTGGTTATTGGTAAAGTATTATCAGAATACTGTCAAACGCATTTACTTATCCTCACCGCAGTAGGTAGGTACTGCAATTATATCCATTTAACACGAGAAAATAGGCACAGGGAGGTTAAGGAACTTGTCCCAAGGCACACAGCTATTAAGTAGGTGGGTGGGCCAAATTCAACCTAGTTCCAAGCCCCAGCCCCACCCAACTTTGTTGTAGATTTAGACAAGTTTAAAAGCACCCACAGCGAATTAAATACCTTCCCTGATTCTGTTACCATTACGTTTTCCCAGAACCCTTAAAGCGTGGTAATCCTATATTTTGCACAACTTCGAGGCTTTAACTCGTATCCTGGCCCTGATCCCAGCAGATATTTTGTTTGTTGGACTTGCCCCTCTAGTAATTTTCCCTCCTTCCGGACCAGCAGCCCCTCAGCAGACAGGAAGAGCGACCGCGCGGGGAACAGGCTCCCGCCGCCGCCGAGAGCTCCTGGAGGCTGGGCTAGGGGCTGGCCTGGATCTCCGCCCGTCCTCCGGCCCCTCCCCAGGCCCCTCCTCCTTGCCCAGAATGCACCTGGTTAAAAACAAAATCCCACGTGACTGGCTCTGCTCTCAGGCCATCATGGCGTCTCCCAGTGGGAAGGGAGCCCGGGCGCCGGAGTCTCCTGGCTGCGGGCCTCAGCCACTCTCCCGGGACCTGGTGGACTCCGTAGACGATGCGGAGGGGCTGTACGTGGCTGTCGAGCGCTGTCCGCTGTGCAACACCACTCGCCGCCGGCTGACCTGCGCCAAGTGCGTCCAGAACGGCGATTTCGTCTACTTCGACGGTCGCGACCGGGAGAGGTACGGCGGCCGCCA
This sequence comes from Cheirogaleus major, assembly GCA_963574435.1. Classification (NCBI taxonomy): domain Eukaryota; kingdom Metazoa; phylum Chordata; class Mammalia; order Primates; family Cheirogaleidae; genus Cheirogaleus; species Cheirogaleus major. The sequence goes on from CAUYPO010134087.1 coordinate 16,830, forward strand.
CGGTTCTATTGTTTCTTCTCCGGTGTCTTCTCCAGCCAGGCTGGAACCTGGGGCTCCCTGTCCGGGCCCCGGATCCTGGCTAAAAGGGGGGAGGGGAGAGAGGGAGGCTAGCTGCCGTGCGCCGGCGCTTTACTGCCAGAGGACAGGATGGGGGCCAGATGAGGGAAGGTCGCTGTTTCCCCATCACTCACTCGAGAGGAGTTTGACCCCACGGTGCTCTCGAGTAGTAGGGTAAATAAGAATAAGTAGTGACTCTTCTGGAGAAGTTTTCTCCTGTTGCTGTCATAGAATTGGATTCTCAGCTCTTTGCTTTATATACCATAATTAATTTAAAAGCTTGGCTTTCTGTTTTCAAAAGCACATTCATAGACATTCTCTGGAGGAGAGAGTAGAAGAAAATCAAATAACTGTTTAAAAGAGATTTGGGCTTGGTAGTCTGTGTCGCAGATGGACTTTGTTACCAGACTTGCTTACTCTAATGTGTGAACTAGGACTAGCTGGCTGCTTCCTTTTTTCCTTCCTGCCTCCAAAGATTTTTTTCGATTTTAAGGAATTTGAGACAGTGTTTTAGCTTTGTTTTAAAATTTAGACTCGGAGCTGCAAACCTTAATTAAGAGAATTGCAGCCGGGTGTGGTGGCTCACGCCTGTAATCCTAGCACTCTGGGAGGCTGAGGTGGGCGGATCGCTCAAGGTCAGGAGTTCGAAACCAGCCTGAGCAAGAGCGAGACTCCCGTCTCTACTAATAGAAAGAAATTAATTGGCCAACTAAAAATATATAGAAAACATTAGCGGGGCATGGTGGCGCATGTCTCTAGTCCCAGCTACTCCGGAGGCTGAGGCAGAAAGATTGCTTGAGCCCAGGAGTTGGAGGTTGCTGTGAGCTAGGCTGATGCCACGGCACTCTAGCCCAGGCAAGAGTGAGACTCTGTCTCCAAAAAAATAGAGAATTGCATTTAGGAACATGCCTTGGTTTCGTTTTGAAATCTAAACAGAGAGCTACAAGCCCTTGGATGAGAGACTTGGAAGATTAGTGTGATTTAGCGGCAGAGTCT
>CAUYPO010134089.1:0-26403 GCA_963574435.1 Cheirogaleus major
GGTATTCTTGTTTCTCTCCCTTGAAGTCTATAGTATAGATTTGAAAACACACTCATGTGTGCGTATGTATATCAAGGATAGCAAATAGGTGTCATCCTTCATGGAAATACCAATTGGTTGGTAGAGACCACCTTTGGCACTGTATTGAGAAGAAATGTAAAGTGGTGGCAAGGCTCAATGGGAAAATATTGTAACAGTTGATTAGAGATATATACTAGGTGAATAGGGCAGCAGTCCCTAACCTTTTTGGCACCAGGGACCAGTTTCATGGAAGACAATTTTTCCATGGACTGGGGGAGAGGGCTGGGGACAGTGGGAGTGGGGGGACCCAGCGAGGCAGAGCTTATGCGGGGATGTGAGCGATGGGGAGCAGCTGTAAATACAGATGAAGCTTTGCTCACTCACCCACCACTCACCTCCTGCTCTGCAGCCCCCCAGGTTCCTAAGTTTCATGGAAGACAATTTTTCCAAAGGGTGGGGGTGTGGGGGTTGGGAGGGTGGTCCCTAACAGGCCATGGACTAGTATTGGTCTGAGTTGGGGTTTGGGGACCACAGGTGTAGAGATTCTTGGGGGTTGAGGAGGGTTTTCTATACCAATATTAGGACTCTTCTTGTAGGGGAATGCTAAAGTAGAGTGGAAGAATTAAATATCCTATTGTCATGGATTTCAAATCTATTGGGTGAATTTTTTTTTATTCGAGCTTGTTAAAATAACTACAGCCGGCATTTAGTACAAAAGTAATAGCCTCTACAAAACATCAAAAGTTCAACTAGAATTTGTGTGGTGAATATGTAAAACAAGCAACTCAATTTAAGACGGGAAATGGGAAAGAAAATTGGTTGAGTTCATTTTAAGCTAGTTATAGACACAACAATTAACATTAAGTTAAGTTCATATATTATCACTAAACTTACAATAGCCATGTTTCATGATTTCCCACAATTAACTTAAACATTGTTTCACAAACCTGAACCTTTGTAAACACAGGATATATGCATTTCAACTGGGTAAAAAGAGGCTTTGTAATAAAATAATTTTATAAGAGGGCCCTTCTGTTTTTGCATTGGGTAGCAGGGAAGGAAACTGACTTCTGAAGGAGAAAAGAGTCAAATTCACATTACTTGAGACCTTTGCCTCTATCTGATTAGTTAGCAAATAGTTTTAAAAAAATTACTTAATTCACTAAGCCATTAATTCAGCTTCTTTATCAGCACAGAGCAAGGCATTTTGTAGCACAGCATTTGGAATAAACAAAAGCACTTTAAGTCCAAGTGATTTGCTCCATAGTTTCCCTTTCATTAAAGCTGACTCTCTTTTTAAATAGTTCTTGATTTTGTATTTTCCTCTCTTAAAGAAGAGCTTATGTTATTTTATTTGCCTACAGGTAAAGAAATAACAAGGTGTTTTCAGATAGTGATTGCATCATTTATTAGTAGAGATTGCATGCAGCTGCCAGTTGTAGAGCCCTGACCGTAGTGGCCTAAGCAAATTAGAAGGTTATTTTCTCTGTTACAAGAGAAGGATGGATGTTGGCTCTGTGCAGGGCCAAGGACCGGGGCTCCTTGTGACTTCCAGCTCTTCCATTTCGGCAGGTGGCGTTTGTCCTCAGACTCGCCTCATGGTGCAAGATGGAAGGAGCTTCGGCAGCTATCACATCTCCATTCCAGGGAGGAAGCCGGAGGAAGAGGGTCTGGGCTTCTTTTAAGACATCTTCCCAGAAGTCTCACCCAACCACTGGCCATGTTCCAGATGATTCTCCTCTCAGCCTCGCCCACCTCCGTGGCCCTCGGCCATCAATGGACTCTGCAGGGACTCTGACACGGCCTGACAGTGCCTCCCCTCTTGCCTGCACCCTGCATCACTCTTGTTCCAAGGCTTCTCCATTGCCACTGAGGCCCGAGGAGCCACACGGTCCACGTGATCCAGAAGGGCAGGTGAGTTATGGCTTCCCAGGCGAAGCCTCGGCTATGGGGAGATGAGCACTGTTGTCGAGAGTAAGATGAGCTCTTCCTCGCTCCTGCCCCTGCCTCCAGGATGGACGGCCTGGGCTAAAGCAGTTCACTTGCCTTTTGGGATAGAGCCTTGTGAAGTCGAGCAGCCAGTTGCACCGTCCAGCTTGGCAACACACCCTCAAATGGGCTCTCTCTCCTCCCGTGTGGCATTTCCCCATCCCTCATCCCTACTTCCCTGGGATTGCATTCCCTAATACATGAGTGGCACATGCACGTTTGTCTCAGGCTCTGTTTTCTTGGGAACCCAGGCTAAGACAGGGCAGAACTTGATGACATGGACATACCCTGCTGCTAAGGAGGGGCTGAACAGCATAGTTTCTTAGCTGGTAAAATTGACATCTCAAATGAGGCTAGATTTCTGTTGCTAAGGAAGGTTGGGAGCAGCCTCTGCTGCGGTGACACACAGTATAAAGGAAACTGAACAGAGTGGTGGCAGAGAGTGACCAGGGGTAGGGCTACAGTGTCTGCAACTGGTTCAGTCTGTTCAACTGTAGGCAAGTCAGCACTGAAAAATCCCATCAGCTGCGTTTTGCTAAGCTGGGGATACTAGTGCCTTTGGGACTGCAGCACAGGAACAAAGTCAAGGTGAGGTGAATTGCACCAGCTGAGATCATTTTTCTCTTGAGCCTAGAGGAGCCAGGTTGCCCAGAGGTAGCCTGCGGCTACAGCTGTCCATGGCGTGGTGCAATTCAAGCTAAGCTGCTTCTAGAGAAGACGGTCTTAGGAGATCTTGGCCGCTGCTCCAGTGAAGTGACTTGAGAAGCTGCTGAGCCGCCCCCAAAGGTCTGTTATTTTTTATGAGGACTGTGCAAGAGGGGAGTTAATAGGTGTCAGTGGCCAGACATGGTGGCTCACACTTGTAATCCCAGCACTCTGGGAGGCTGAGGTGGGAGGATTGGTTGAGGCCAAGAGTTTGAGGTTTGAGACCAGCCTATGCAACACAGTGAGAACCCCATCTCTACAAAAAATAATTTTATAAAATTAGGACATCATAGTATGCACCTCTAGTCCTAGCTACTCAGGAGGCTGAGGTGGGAGGATCACTTGAGCCCAGGAGTTGGAGGCTGTGATGAGCTATAATGCCACTGCACTCCAGCCTGGGCGACAGAGAGAGACCCTTTCTCTAAAAAATTGGTGCTGGTGGAACTGAAGTAAGGTAGTGAGGCTAGATGACAATAAAAACTCAAAATTTAAACAGATTTAAAACCCTACTTTCGTGGGGCAGGGCTTTCAGACCAAGAAAACAGCTGGCTAAGAAGGAACCAAAATAGTTGAAGTTGAGGAAACAGAACGGGGTTACCCAGAGATCTTTAGAGATGGAAGATGAACAAGGCATGGGGAGTTTGAGCTGTTTGATTTGTGTGGAAGTTTTTCTTGGTTGCACATAGAGGGGCTGGTACTTTAGGGAGCCAGAGGGTGCCCTCCAAAGAATGACTAGATTGTTTGGGGTTCAGCTATTTTTTTCTTAATTGGGGGCATTAATTTCAAAATACAGAATCTCTGAAAGGCTTCACAATATTAAACTTATTGCCGAACAGTTAATACCTAAATGGGGATTAGTTGATAAATCCTGAAAACAACAGGACACTAGGTTGTAGGGTATGGGGACTGTGAGGCTGGGTGTGCGGGAAGGAGCCCCTGTGGCTTAGAGTGGAGCAATCAAAGGCCAGCTCAAGTCCACAGGGTATGAGTCCCTTCCCCAAGCAGCTCGGTAAAACTCCAGAATGTTAGAAATGCCAGGAAAAGTACAACCATTAGTCCAAAACCCCAGTGCAACCCAGGTTGTCCTAACAAATGAGCAAAGCCAAGACAGATTGCTCACAGCCTGATTTTATTAGGGAGCTTCTCAAAGTGCAGAGATAAAGGGCAAAATCAGACAGGGTGCTTTAGGCTGCAAGTAACAGAAAAATCCAGATTCAATGCTCAACGGCAAACTCAAGGGTCACAGCGTTTTCTCTCTCCTCTACTGATCTAACATCCTCTGTGTGCCATCTGGGCTCCCCTCCTGGTCCCAGGGTGGCTGCTGTGGGTCCAGACATGGCCTAGAGATGGAAAAACGTTTGCTAGAAGTGTTTCCTCTTGAGTTTAGATTGCATCCGCTAGGAAGCTCTTTTCCAGAAGCCCATATAGCTCACGTCTCAGTGGCCAGAACTGCCCGTGCCCGAGCCTCACACTGTAAGAGAAAAGGAGCTACAGGGATTGGCTTAACCCCATCTTGATACGCTGCGTAGGGCTGAGACTGGGGTCTGTTTCCCCGAAAGCACTTGGCCGTGTGGAGGAGCCTGGACACCTGAGGGAAATCTTAATCTTTCTAAGCCTCCGTCCATCTGTAATTCTGAACTCGCGGTTGTGTGTACTTCACAGATTGGTTGTGTTGAGTAAATAAGATAATGGATGTGAAATGTGAACCACACAGCAAACAGTGGTTGCTATGATGACAGGAGTTTTCCATTCCCTACTTTCAATTCTAGAATGTGAATCTCTCCTGCCACAGGAAGAACGACCATAGCAGGGGGAGAGTCACAGCTGCAGCGCCCCCGGCTCTCGGGGAGGGTGTTCTTTCCGCTTAATGCTGGAGTGCCCGTCCTCACTCTTGTGTCGAAGCTGTAGTCCTTCCATCTCCCTGCAAGAATTCAGGGACATTTCATAACGCTGGCATCGCAGTTCTCTTCTTGTCAGCTGCTTCTACGACAGTGGATGCGCAGGCTGTAGAATTTGGACAGTACGTTAATGGAGGATTAAGCACATGCATTCCCCGTGTACTGCTCAAGGGAAAACGAGTATTCTCTGGGGTTTCAATCGCCATCGCTGTGGGGCTTAATAAGCTGCCTGGTAGATAAATACCCTTCATGTTCTGACTGCATTCAAGGCAGGCCCTCAGGCTACAGGCCAAGTGAGCATCCCGGGCCTGCCCTGTTGCCACTCTGGCTTCCCCACATCAGGACAGACAGTGGTCTGGCTGGTGAAACAGGGGTAAGACACACCAGCTTGCATGGGAACACTGGCTTAGCCACTTTCTGCCTGTGTGACCATGTGCAACTCACTGAACAGCTCTGCAGCTCAGCTTACTTTATTTTTTCATCTGGAAAGTAGGTTTAATACCTGCCTTGCAAAGTTGTGAGGTTACAGATAATGTGTATGAAGTAGCTATCAAAGACTACATACATTCAATAAATGGTTGCCACTCTTATTAATAAATTGGGTTCACTTTTGTATGTGTTATATTTTTAACAGCTTTATTGAGGTATGATTTCCATAAACTTCCATTTTAAGTGTACAGTCTAAGAACTTCTGGCAAATGTATATCCATGTAACGACTACCACAATCAAGATACAGAACATTTCTATCACCCCAACGTTGCAGTCAATCCCAACCTCCATCTCTGGTCTCAAGCAATCACTGATTGCTTCCGGCCATTATAAGTTTTTGTCTTTTCTAAAATTACATAAAAATAGACTCGTATAGTATATAGTCTTTTGTGTCTGGATTATTTCCCCTTGCATAATGTTTCTGAGATTTATCCATATCATATTTATATCAGTAGTTTGTTCCCTTTTATTACTGAATAGAATTCCATTTGCCAGTTGGCGGATATTTGAGTTGTTTCCAGTTTGGGGCTATAATTAATAATGATGCTATCAACATTCATGTACAATATGTGTACATATGCTTTTATTTCTCTTGCGTAAATACCTTGAAATGAAATTTCTAGATCATATGATACATTTAATTTCACGAGAAACTACCAACTGTCTTCTGAAGTGGCTCTTTTGCTCTTTCACCAACAATGCGTGAAATTTATAGTTGCTTTAGATCCTCACCAGTACTTGTTATTGTTATTTCTTTTAATTTTAGCTATTCTCATGTATGGATGGAGCTATCTCATGGTTTTAATTTTCATTTTTCTGATAACTAGTGATACTGAGCATCTTTTCATGTACTCACTGGCCATTATTATATCTTCTTTTGGAAAGTTTCTGTTTGATCTTTTGTTCGCTTTTTAATTGAGTTGTTTGTTCACTTGTTGTTATGCTGTAGAGTTCCTGAGATATTCTGAATTCAAGTCCTTTGTCAGTATGTTTTACAAAAATTTCCTCCCATTTTGTGGCTTGCATTTTCATTTTCTTAATGGTACCATCCAAAATGCCCAAGCTTTTTATTTTGACAAGGTCCAGTTCATTAAATTTTTCTTCTGTGGTTTGTATTTTTATGTGCATGTTCTATCTAAGTAATCTTAGCCTACCTCAAGGGAACAAAGATTATCTCCTACTTTAGCCTTTACGTTTAGGTTTATGATACAGTTAAAATTAATTCTTTTTTTGAGAAGAAGGAAAGAGAAATTTATTAATTTGCTAGCAAATGAGGAGGTTGGTAGACTCTCATCTCAAAGTACCAATGTCCTGCCTCTGAGCTCAAATTAATTTTTATGCATGGTGTGAAGTAAGAGTGTAGGTTCATTTTTTTTCACATATGGATATCCAATTTGTCTAGCATATTGTATTAAAAAGACTATCCTTTCCCTATTTGTAAAAATATCAGTTGACTATATAAGTGTGGGTCTATTTCTGGCCTCTATTCTGTTCCACTGAGCAATATGCCTGTCCTGATACCAATACCATGCTGTCTTGATTAATGTAGCTTTACAGAAAGTTTGAGATTAGTACCTTTCAAAATACTTTGTTTTTCTAGGTCTTTTGCACTCTCAAATAAATATTAAAATAAGCTTGTGATTTTCTACAAAAAAGTTTGCTGGGATTTTGACTGAGGTTGCATTGAATCTATTTGAGGTATCGTAGCAAGACTGACTCTTGTTAAGATATGTATATTTATCCATTTATTAAGCTCCCCACTCCTCCCCACTTATTTTATAAACCTAATATTACTGATACCAAAAACATTCAAAGATATCAAAAGAAAATAATATCATACTCATAAATATAGACACAAAAATCCTTAAACTATATTAGCAAATCAAATTCTTCACCTTATACAAAGAATGATACATTCAAATTAACTAAGTTTTATGGCAGGAATAGTTGATTTAACATTCAGAAATCAATATAACTCATCATATGTATATTTATCCATTTAGTTAGGTCTTCTTTAATTTCTCTAAGCAATATTTTATAGTTTTCAATATAAAGATATTGCATATGTTTGATCACATTTGTTCCTAAGCATTTTTTATTATTATAAATGGAAGTGTTTTTAAAACTTTTTCATTTTCTAATTTTTGCCAGTATATAAAAATATAAATAATTTTTATAGGTTGACCTGATTCCTGTGATCTTAATAAATTCACTTATTAGTTCTAATAGTATTTTGGAGATTCTTTGGGATTTTATATATACATGATAGATTATCTAAGAATATAGACAATTTAACTTCTTCTTTTCCAAACCGTATGCCTTTATTTCCTTTTCTTGCCCATTGCATTGACTAGAATCTTCAGTAAAATATCCAATATTAGTAGGGGGAAAAGAGATCCTTGCTTTGTTACTGATCTTGGAAAACATGCAGTGTTTCACCATTAAGTATGATGTCATTTGTAGGATTTTCATAAATCCTCTTTATCAAGTTGAAGAGCATTCCCTCTATTTCTAGTTTAATCAGAATTTTTATCATGAATGAGTGTTTAATTTTGTCAAATACATTTTTTGCATCTACTGAGATAATTATAGCTTTTTTGCCTTTACTGTATTAATATGATGAGTTATATTGATGTTCAGATGTTAAATCAATGATTCCTGACATAAAATTTACTTCATTTTAATGTATTATTCTTTGCATATGGTGCAGAATTTGATTTGCTAATATATTTTAATGATTTTTATATCTATATTTATGAGTGTGATATTATTTTCTTTTGATATCCTTGAATGTTTTTGGTATCAGTAATATTAGGTTCATAAAGTAAGTTGGGAGGGATGGTGAGCTTAATAACGGGCCCCAAAGATTTGTTCATGCCCTAAACCACCAGATCTCTGAATGTTATCTTTATGCGAAAATAATTTTGCAGATACGATTAAGGTTCTTGATATGAGATTATCCTGAATTATCAAGGTTGTCCCAAAGCACAATCCAAGAGTCCTTATAAATGGGAGGCAGAGGACAATTTCACACAGACAGGACAAGAAGAGGAGAAGGCAATGTGATTATGGAGACGTAGATTGTATTAATGGGGCCAGAAGCCAAGGAATGCCAGCAGCCATCAGAAGCTGAAAGAGGCAAGAAAAAGATTCTACCCATGACCCTCTGGAGGGGACGTGGCTCTGCTGACATCTTGATTTCGGCCCAGTGATGTTGATTTTGGACTTCTGGACCCCAGAATTGTGAGGGAATAATTTTCTGTTGTTTAAAGCCACCCAGTTTGTCATAATTTGTTACAGAAGCCTCAGAAAACTAATACAAAGTATTCCCTACTCCTGTATATTCTGAAAGATTTTTGTGTAAGATTGGTATTATTTCTTTTTAAAATGTTTGTTAGAATTCACCTGTGAAGGCCAGGCGCAGTGGATCACACCTGTAATCCTAGCACTCTGGGAGGCCCAGGTGGATGGATCGTTTGAGCTCAGAAATTCGAGACCAGCCTGAGGAAGAGCGAGACCCTGTTTCCACTAAAAAAAAAAATAGAAGGAAAATTAGCTGGACAACTAAAAATATATAGAAAAAAAATTAGCCAAGCATGGTGGCACATACCTGTAGTCCCAGCTATCTGGGAGGCTGAGGCAGGAGGATTGCTTGAGCCCAGGAGTTTGAGGTTGCTGTGAGCTAGGCTGATGCCACAACACTCTAGCCCAGGCAACAGAGTGAGAATTTGTCTCAAAAAAAAAAAAAAAAAAAAAAAAGAATTCACCTGTGAAGCTCTCTGGCCATGCATTTTTTAATGGAAAGGTTTTTAAATAACAATTTCAAGTTTTAAAAATTAATATAGGACTATTCAGGTTTTCTATTTTGTCCCAAGTCAGTTTTGATTATTTGTGTCTTTCAAAGGCTTTGTCCATTTCGTCTACATAGTTGAGTTTATTGGCATAAAGTTGTTCATAATATTTTCTTATTTTCCATTTAATGTCTATGGAATCTGTGGTAATGTCCTCTCTTTCATTCCTGATGTTGGCAATTTGTGTCTTCTCTCTTTTGTTGATGAATGTAGCTAGATGTGTATCAATGCAATTGAGCTTTTCCAAGAAGTGCTTTTAGCTTCATGGATTTCTCTATTGTTTGTCTAATATTTATTTTACTTATTTTTGATAATATTTCTTTTCTTTTACTTATTTTGAATTTAATTGTTTTTTTTTTCTAGCTTCTTAAAGGGGAATCATAGATAATTGACCTTAGGCCTTTCTTCATTTCCAATATAAGCATTTGAAACTATAAATTTTCCTCTAGACATTGCTTTAGCTAAATCACACAAGTTTTAATATCTTATGTTTTCAGTTTCAGTTAGGAATATCTTCTGATGTGCTTTGTGATTTATTTCTCTGACTCATGAGTTATTTAGAAATGTAAACCTTAATTTCCAATCATTTGGGAATTTTTCAGATATATTTCTGTTATTTTATTCTATTGTGGGTCAGAAAATATGTGCTGTATGAGTTCAATGTTTAAAAACTTATTGTGATTTATTTTTTGGTCTGGCATGTGGTCTGTCTTGCTGAATGTTCCATGTGCACTTGACAATTCTGCTGTTGTTGGGCAGAATGTTAATAAATGTACGTTTGATCAAGTTGGTTGGTAGTTTATTCAAGTTTTCTATAGTCTTACTGACTTTCTATCTTCTTGTTCTATTAATTACTGAGAGATGACTATGATAATTTTGAACTCTATTTGTTGTCTATTTCAGTTTAGTCAGTTTTTTTGTATATTGTGGAGCTCTGTTAATAGGTGTATATACATTTATAATTGTTATATCTGAAATTTTTCCTGTCTCTGGAAAGTTTCCTTGTGTTAGAGTCTATTTTTCCTGATATTAATAGAGTCTCTCCATCTTTCTTATGCTTATTGTTTGCATATGTCTTTTTCATAATTTTACTTTGAACCTATTTGTGTCTTTGTATTTCAACTGCTTCTATGATAGACAGCACAGGGCTGGGTTCTGCTGTTTACCCAGTCTGAATAATCTCTGCCTCTTGATCTGCATGTTTAATTCATTGCATTCAATGTAATTAATGATGTGTTTGGATTTAAGTGTACTATTTTATTATTTTTTTTTCAGTTTGCATCATCCCTTTTTTGTTCCTCTATTCTTCCTTTTTTGTCTTCTTTTTAGTTCATGAAATATTTTTAGTACCATTTTAATTCATCTGTTGACTTTGTAGTTACATTTCTTTGCATTAGTTTTGAGTGCTTGTTCCAGGGATTGCAACACAATTTATCACAATTTACTTAAAGTAATGTAGGAAACTTGCATCAGATGACGGATTCATACACATTTGTAGTTTACTATTCTTTCTTGGTTTTCATTTGATGAAATGCTATTAACTGATGTATGTTAGTTGAATAACAGAATGGTTGACCTCTTTTATATGTGAACTTAACGCTAAATGCTTAGGTATTTGCCAAGAGAAAGTATGAGAAGGTAATTAGAATAGAGGGGCATACGATGTGACATCATACAAGTAGACTTACAAAAAGGCAGAGGAGGTTTGGAGAGGTTGTGGCTGTTGGAGAGTGAGAGAGAACACTGGTGCAGAAGGTATGACAGATCTGAGGTTCAGCTCATGAACTGTGGCTCATGAAGGCCAGGTGGCTTCTGAAAGGCAAGGGAAATTGGGGTGGGGTGTGGGTAAAATTTGGAAACTCAGTTGAAGCACTTATTTATTAACAAATAAATGAACAAAACTTGTGATATTATGGAAAAAGTGTATTTTACTGGGACTTTTGACTATTTTACACCTGAGGGTAAGTTGAGCTAGAGAAAACCTAACAGTGAAAATGCTTGGAGACATTTATAGAGAGAAATAGAATGAAATGAAATAAATATACAAAAAAAAAAAAAAGAATTACTGGAACTGGAATGTTGTCATGATTAAGAAATCTAGTTATTAGTCTCACCTTACAGATGAGAAAAATGATGCTTTATGTTTTTGCATAATCTGTAAATTTAGGGTGAATTAACAAATTCTTGTTTTGTGATAATTTTTTTTTTTGCCTATAAAACACTAGCAAGTGAATTGTGCCCTATCATGGGTTTATTATATTATTCTGTGCCTGAGGAAAGTCTTAACTATCGCACTTGTTCTGCTACTCAAAATCACCTCTAGTCACCTGGCAGATGTGTCAGGTGCAAAGGAAATGTGAAGTTCTGAGCAGCTCATTAGATGGCTCCAAGATAGGATTGGTTACAGTTAATTCCCAAGATCCCTTCATATTTCACTATAAAGAGCTTGTTGCAATATAGTTCTTATGAACTGGAAGGTTGTCTTATCTCAGAAAATTTTAATATTTCATCTTGTCCTTTAATGTGCCTGCCAAGGTATTTAAAGAGTTGAGTAAAATATTATTTGTATTAGGATGATGAAAAATGTTTTAACTGCTTTAAACCATTGGAAGTAGATTCAGAAAGACAAGATTAATAAAGAAGCCCGAGGATGCGCTACATGGTATTGTCAAGGTTGAAATTGGACATGGTGACATTCCAAAATGTAATGGTTGACAGCTGAGTGCAATTAGCTGCCTCATGTAGCCCGAGCCTCCCAAGACTCATCAGCCAGTGGCACTAATGGAGGTCACATCCTCACCAATAGATCATCTCTTGTCCTCACCTACGACAGAGGACCTCTTACTCTTGCAAAGTCTTCCCAAAGTATGTTTAAGTGCTTCTGGGGGTTTCATACATGTGTTCTTGAATGATCCTTCCCTTCATAGCTTTGCCATGTCTCCCTTCTCCTCCATGTCAAAGCCTGCGGAAGAGGTGTGGGCAGGAGGGGGAGAGTGTCCCCTTCTGGTGTGTGTTGTGCTCTGTGAGCTGTGATGGGATGCAGGGCTGCTTGGGCTCTCTGTGCTTTATAGAGGCTGTAGGGAAACAGCCCTTTTATGTTCCTTGCAGCCCTCTCTCTTCCTGGGATGCAATCCACAAAGATGGACATGGGAAAGTCTGTAGAGCAAACACTGCTGTACTCCCAATGGCTGTTCTCTTCTGATTCTGAGGTCTGGTTACTTGGCCAAGTGGGATGTTTCTGCTGTCTTGGTCCCTTCAGGGGGATTTTCTGTAGTTAGGCTCTCCGTTTTGTGCAGGCAGAGGCTATAGCTGTCTTGTTCAGCTCGGTATCACCGTAGAGCAGGCACATGATAAATACTTGTTACCTCTCTGCTTCAGGTTCTGAAATCTTTCAACAGATAGATTTCTTTTGGGGCTGGCCCCACAAGTTTGCTGGAGTTGCCTAAATTCCATCTTAGGCTCCACTGGGACCCTCATTACATTTAAAGTGAGTCATACTATATCTTATTATAGTTACTGGAGACTAAATTGGTTTATTCCTAGAGAGCTTGGAAATTTATTGCTCATATTGTTATCATTTCAGTTCAGGGCTCTCCTGATGCCCATCAGTTTACTTTTTGTTTAAATATAGACTAATGTGGGCATTTCAATATTTTAATCATGAGGAAGTAATTGTCCCTTCCCTTGCCACTAACAAACCATATGACCCTGGGCTAGGGTTGCCACGGAAAACACAGGACACCCAGTTAAATGTCAACTTCCGGTAACTGATGAATAATTTTTAGTATAAGTACGTCCCATGCATTTTGGCAATGGAGCACAGTGTCAAAGTCATACTAAAAAATTAGCTGTTGTTCATCTGAAATTCAAATTTAGCTGGTTGTCCTCTTCTTTTTCTTTTTTTTTCAGGACAAACCATTTCTCTTTTTTGTGTTTCTGCTTCTTTATCTATAAAATGGAATATCAACTTTGTGCACCTCATTAATCTAAGGCTTAAATGATATCAAGTACATTAATGTTCTTTCATAAGGAAGAATTTGCAATAAAAATGTGAGACACTGTTAGTTATTCGATACATGTTTGATGGGTATTTACCGTTTGCTCTGGCTGGTGTTAGGATACATTTGCTGCAGTAAATTAAAAACAAATAGAAGATGGGCTTTGCTTTTAAGGAGCTTTCTAGATAGCTAAGAAGACAAGCTCCATGGCCCTGTTCACACTACAGAAGATCAGCAAAGGTGGTGCAAGGTAGCAAGAACTGCAGTGTGACGCTAGATGAGGCTCGTCAGGCAACACTCCGGGAGGATGCTAAGAACTGAGTCCTGAGTAGGACCTGAAGGGCTCAGTGGATCCTGGACTTCTTGCTGGCAGTCCTCCTCAGTCCCGTGCTCCCCTCTGCAGAATGCCAGAGACAGAAGAAGCATTACGAAGTCCAGAAACAAAACTTTAAAACAATAAGGAAATTTGTCTCTGGAGCATAACTTCAGATCCAGGTTCTAAGTTCCAAAGTGAGTTAATTTGTTCTCATTTTTAAGTTTAATTTGAGCCTAAATAATACCTTGGAAAACAAGCTAACACAATGTTCTTTACAAAGGAGAAAAGTCTCCAGTCTCCCACATGATCCGTCTCTTAAGTACATATTCAAAATGGAAAATTATGCTGTTTTTAATTAATTAATTCATTCTTCACTTAATAAACAAGTATTGAGCACCTGCTATGTGCCAAGCAGTGCGCTAGGTATACAGGGTATTTAAAGATAAAAAAGAGACAATCTCATTGAGGAGCTCACCTCCCATGCTTCTATAGATGGACCTTGAGATCTTGAGATTCTAGTAGGACAGCTAAGCTTTGAGTGTACACTTGACCAGGGAATCCTTTTTCTTCCTCTGGGAAGAATACCTTTTCCAAGTGAATTTAATATTTGGGTCACATGATCTAGATGAGCTGACCAACTCTGGACTTCAAGAAAGTGACTGATGTTGTAGGTGGATTACTGTCATTTTTGAAAACAAAACAAAACAAAGTCTAGCGCGGCATGCAATGAACATGGTTATTACGGAATGACTGGGGGCTGTGCAGATGCTATAGAAGCAGAAGAGAGAATGTCTGGGAGGGATTTCTCATTGGCTTCTTAGGGTAGGCTGCCCTGGGTTTTAAAAGAGCAGGGGGCTCACCAGGGCGTGAACATGGGAGAACATTCTTGGCACGATGAACATCTTGTGCCTCTGAGTAGCATTTATCATATTCTGCCTTGTGGCTTTCTGCCTTCTATCCACAGTTCCCCTACCAGACTGTGGGCTCCTCTGGGCCTGAGAGGGCTGTCTTAATTTCATTTGCATTCTCATTGTCTAGGATAGTGTCATTCAAATTGCAATTTTTGTTCAGTGGACTCAAGTTGCATTGCTAACTTTTTCAAACAGAATTCGTAATGGTGAGATGGTGCATGCAGAACGTGCCCTACTCATTATTAACAGGCAGTGTGAAGTCAAAGACTTTGGTTCAAACCTTGGCTTGCCATTCACTGGGTTGTACAATCTTGAGCAGAATACCTTCCTGAAACTTTTCCTTATGAGAAAAATAATCTCTGCTTTGCATGTAATTTTGAAGTCTGAGTGAAATAATGTGTACAATGTGACTGGCATAATTGTGGGCATCTTATTCCATATCGATTCTCCATGCTCACCTACAACACGTTCCTTAAACTGATTTGGAGCTTCGTTGTTACATTTGTTGGAAGAAATACTTAAGGACCGGAAATATAGCCCACTAGAGAATAAAAATTCTGCTGTTGTGAATTATAGCTATGTTTACAGCTTCCTACACGTTGTTACGTATCCACATATTGCAAATAGATCATGTCTAGATGATTCTTCTGGGGGGGGTGCTTCAGTTGGCAGATGGTTATGCATGAGTCCCAGATGTGCTCTGGTGAGGCCGCATGTGGAAATCAGGAGGATATTTGTAGGATACCATGAACATTTGACATGTTAAATTTAAAAAATACTGAATATATATTTTGATGCAGAATCATTATAGATAAATAATAACCTGTGAAGAGTGTTTAAGAAAATAATTTTGGGGAAAGAAACTAGATATTCTTTCCATGAATTTCTGTGAATCAGGAAGAGTTGGTCATTGATTTAGGGACGTGGGTGGGGATTAGCGATGTCTCAGGACATCCAAGTCCCTCAGCAGCAGAGCCTGAGAGTCTCTGGTTTGTTAGATTAAGCAGTTTCGGTGCATGCTGGCTTCTAAATCGTGTTAAACATTTTGGAACTGGTATCTTTCCAAATATAGACACAGCCTTGAGAAAGGGGGGACATTTTTGGGAATAGTCAATTCCTGGAAGAATAACTGGAGGCTTACCTGAAACATTTGGATAATGTTAAAGGACGCACGAGGTCCCATTCACCTTGCCTAGCAACCCAATTCAATGGCACATTTGAGAGGAGAACAGTCAATTCCACATCAAGGCTCCCAATCTTCTGTGTCCTCCAATTGCCTGCTCCCTGCCTGGGATGCAGAGAGGAAGCTGCCTTTGATGGGTAGCTGTTTTTCACTTTCTGTCCTGGTTCAGCAGTATCAGAGAGTAAATCTTTGATTTGGTGAGAGGATGGAGGAGTGTTTTTCTGTCCTCTCCCTTATGTTGTCTCCCAGGAGGACAATGCCCAGGACAGAGGGTTTATGTGGCTTCATCTGTGTGAGAGAGTTAACATCACTGGGGAACACTCCCTAAGGAAGGGGCAGGAGTGGGAAGTAGGAGCTGTGGGACAAAGAAAGCCTGTTTTGAAGAATATCGCAGCATAACTCCCAGCCTCTCCAGCTTCATTTCCTGGTGCATCTTCTCTTCCCCAACACATCCTATGCTCCAGCCTCACTGAGCTGGTAATGATGGTACCATGACCCCAGGAGGATTTTATAGAGCTGCAAAATGGAAATATGCTCCAAATACGTTTTGCCTCAGCATGTGCTATTCCTTTTGCTTGGAATATCCTTCACCCCATTATCTGCGGGAAAGCTCCTATTCATCCTTCAAAACCCTCAACAAATGTCACCTCTTCTGCAAAGTTTTCTTCAGCATTCAAAGGCAGTTAGTCAATTCTTTGGGCTCTAACAGCACATTTTCTATCTCATTTATAGTACTTATCATACTACCTTATAATTTATCTGCTTAATATATCTGCTTCCCTGGGGTATACATTGCTAGTTCCCTATTAAAAACCTTTCTCCATCCTTTCCTTCTTACTGGTAGAATATTGATGTTGTTCAGGTATCCAGTTTCAAGGAAGGCTGGGCCTTCTGCTCAGCTCCTGGGTGGTGAATCTTGATTAGCCTAAGCTAATCCTGGCAATTTTGGTCTGCCTGTCAGTAACTGATTTTAGGTTGCGAGTGTGATGATGCAGTTCTGGCTGATGAAGGGAAGCTGGCTGTGGCGGAGCTTCTCAAGCTTGATCGTGTGTATGGATCACCGGAGAATCTGGTAGCAGATTCTGATTCTGTAGGTCTGGGGTGGGCCTGAGGCTCTGTATGTTTCCCCAGGGGAGGAAGCACCAGATGTTACCAGTGTGAGCACCACACTCTGAGCAAGCTAGGGGATTTCTAGACTAAGTTCCCTTCCTTTTAAAAAGAAAAATGAGAGAAGAGCAAGTCCTTTCACGTCTCTGAAGTCAGCTCTGTGAATTGGGCTGCCTGGAGCCGCTGCGGCATCCTGCGACTGCCGAGGAAGCAGCCAGCACGCTGGGGTGCCTGAATGGAAGGACGGAGAAAGCCCGCGCCAAGAGCTGATGATGTTGGATCGTTGAATTAAGCAACCCTGGAACTGCCGATCCTCAGTGCCTTTTACTGTGTGAGATGATTAATTTCCTTATTGTTTAAACCGTTTCTATGTGAGTCTTTTGTTACTTGCAGCCCAAAGCATCCAAACTGATATAGTCCCTTCTGAGACCATAAACTCAGGTGACCTGTGTTGCTAATCTTGGTATTCCCAGCACCAAAGTATCAAACCTGGTACATTGTAGATGCTCCGTGCATATTTACTGAATGAATGATGGCCTCATGAAGTCAAGGACATTGTCAATAATAGCTTGATTGACAGGCCCTGAGTTAACAGGACAAGCCCTGAGATTTATATGCCTGAATTTGAGGACTATTGAACATTTAATCTCACTTCTGCAACACATTCAATGTGACATTTGGGTGACACTGATTAGCTTAAGTCCTACAAAAAGTGAAATGTTCTTTGCATTTCATCTCCCAGAAAGCCCAACACCTGCTTCAGGTGGGTTTAGGTTCATGCTTTTCAAACTGTGGGTTCTGACCCATTGGTGGGTTGTGAAATTAATCTGGTGGGTTGCAACTGGGATTTTTAAAAAAATAGACTAGACCAGAAGAGAAAGCATCAAACTGCATCCTATATACTATGGATAAGGCATTGTTTCATGAAATGCTTATTTCACTTATGTATGTGTATATAACTACTGGATCATAATGTAAAATGTATTTCTTACTCTGGGTTATGGTCATAAATGTTAGAAAATCACCAACCTGGACCAAAATGCACCACAGTCCCACAGGGGCTCAGAGCCAGCTCCTCCTTCCCACCCCCATTCCTTCCCAATCTGGTCTCCAAGCCCCCACCTGAGTAGCCCAGCCAAGGAACTGTTCCTTTTTCCAATTTTTCTGACTGGCTAAGGAAACAGTACTTTGCTGCTCTTCATTCACTCTTCAATCAACTATTTCCTGTATTTGCAACTGAGGCTTCCAAGAGGCTCTCTGAGTCCCTGTGAGTGGATCGGCCCCTTGCTTGCTTGCTGGCTCCAGGCCAGACCACACAGATCACAGCCAGGAACCGTTTGACCTCTGGGTCAGGCTGTCTGTGCTCTGCTCTAGCAGGGACCTGGGCCAGAGTCAGCATTTGGGCTTTAAGGGGCTTTCATCAGTTAGTGGCCTGGAGTTTTGGACCAATTCTTGCTTCACCTGCTTGTGGGAATGCTGAGGATGAGGCACATTTAATGACAGGACTTTGGTCCTGAGTCTGAGACATCATTCTGTAGACTTGGGGAGACACAACATCCCTGGAAGGCCACTCTAAGGAGAGGATGTAGAAACAACAGCTCCCCATCTCTCTGGCTCCCTGTGTATCCTGAATCCTACATATAATCCAGTCTCCACTGGATCTGCAAATGTGAGCGAATGTCAGAGGTGCTGGAGAGAGACATTGTTACCTCTCATTCTTCCCTCTGCCTACTACATTTCAGCCAAAGCCAACCCTCTGCAATTTCCCACCTCTGGGCATTTTCCTAGGCTGCGTCCTTTATCTGAAATTGCTCCCCACACCCAGTCTCTGCATGTGGAAATCCTATCCTTGTGCCAAAGGAGAGCTCCTACACCACCATGTTTTGAAAACTTCCCCATTCTTCCTTGTTGGATTTAATCACACTTCCCTCGGAATCCCCCAGGGTTTTGTTTGTGCCTTTCTTTAAGCACATACCACATCCTGCCTCATACCCTAGTAATTTGGGTTCTCATCCAGTCTCCTCTGTGTGACTCTGAGCTCTTTGCAACTGTGTTTTATTCATCTTTATTTAGGCAACTGCTGGGCATGCAGCAGCTGCTATGCACATTGTAGGACTGATGTGCTTATTTTTATGGTTAAAAATGGTCAATGACATATACAGTTAATTAATTTTTGACAAAGATGCCAAGACCATTTAGTGGGGGAAAGGACAGTGTTTTCAGCAAATGGTGTTGGGAAAATGGATAGCCACATGCAAAAGAATGAAGTTGGATCCTTACCTAATACCATATTAAAAAAATTAACTCAAAATGGATCAAAGACCTAAATATGAGCACTGACACTATAAAACTCTGAGAAGAAAATATAGGAGAAAATCTTCATGACATTGGATGATAATTTCTTGGAAGTGACACCAAAGGCACAGGCAAAAATACATAAATAAATAAATTGTACTTCATCAAAATTAAAAACTGTGTATACCAAAGGACACTAACAAGAGAATAGAAAGACAACTCACAGAATGGGAGAAAATATTTGCAAATTATATATCTGATAAGGGATTGATATACAGGATATATAAGGAACACCTACAACTCAACAACAAAAATGCAAACAATCTAATTCAAAAATGGGCAAAGGACTTGAATAGACATTTCTCCAGAGAAGACACACAAATGGCCAAGAATTGCATGAAAATATGTTCAACATCACTAATCATTAGGAGAATGCAAATCAAAACCTCAACGAGATACCACCTCACACCCATTAGGATGGCTAGTATAAAAAACAAACAAACCAGAAGTAACAGGTGTTGGTGAGGATGAAGAGGATGAAGAGAAATTGGAACCCCTGTCTACTGCTGGTGGGAATGTAAATTGGTGCAGCTGCTATGGACAACAGTATACAGGTTCTTTGAAAAATTAAAAATAGAATTATAATATGATCCAGCAATTCCACTTTTGAGTATATACTGAACAGAATTGAAAGCAGGGTCTCAAAGAAATCTTTGTACATTTATGTTCATAGCAGCATTATTCACACCAGTCAAAAGGGGTGTCGACTAAAGAAATAAATCCAACTTTTAAAGAATTAAAGTTAACTTCATTTAGAAGTCTCACTCTGGATGATAGACTGAGGCCTATAGCCCGGGAGCAGTTATGTCAGACTGCTCTGGCACAGTATTTTAGCCTACTGTTTACATACAAGTGGTGGGGATTTTGTGTGTGTAAAACCACATCAAACATACTCAGAAGTTAAACGTGATTAAAGTAGAATCACATCAATGTTTGAGTGTGAGAGTATATCTGGTTATAGATCACAGAAGTATAATTATTAAAACTCTGTCAGACGCTGTCTTACATGTGGGAAAAGGCAAGGAATAGGATCATTTATCTTTCAAGGAATATAGTGACGTCAGGGGCCATGTGCTCTATTCTGTTTTGCCTTCAAAGTATCTTTCTGGAGAACTGCGCGTCATCACAGAGTCAGGGGCTTTGTGAAATTATGTTGGCAAGTTGCAATGAGCAAATATAGCCTTTTATGTTTGTTATTTTGTCTCCCCGGGGGAAGCAACTCAAGTGTCCATCAACAGATGAATGGATAAACAAATGTGGTATGTACATGCAATGGAATATTATTCAGTCTTAAAAAAGATTAAAATTCTAATACATGCTACAACATGATGAACCTTGAAACATTACACTAAGTGAAATAAGCT
The DNA here is from genome assembly GCA_963574435.1 of Cheirogaleus major. Taxonomy (NCBI): domain Eukaryota; kingdom Metazoa; phylum Chordata; class Mammalia; order Primates; family Cheirogaleidae; genus Cheirogaleus; species Cheirogaleus major. Next base: position 20,189 of record CAUYPO010134089.1, read on the forward strand.
AGACACAAAAGGATGAATACTATATAAGTCACTTATATGAATTACTTACAACAGGCAAATTCATAGAGACGGAAAGTAGAACAGAGGTTACCCGGGGCTGATAGTTGGCAATGGGGAGTGATCATTTAACGGGTATAGAGTTTCCTTTGGGAATAATGAAGAAGTTCTGGAAGTAGTGGTGATGGTTGTACAACAATGTGAATGTACTTAATGCCACTGAACTGTACTCTTAAAAATGATTAAAATGGTAAATCTATGTTATGCACATTTTACCACAATAAAGTAAACCCAAAAGGTCAGTGAGTTGCTAGCTGGATTAGTAGAAATGATGGTCTCGAGCCTCCTGAATGGAGAAAAGGGATGGAGGCATTTCTAAGGCTCAGGATGCTCAGGGACCGGGAGATGCCTGAAAACATGCCCACTTCTGTCTCTGCTGCGACCTCCTGCATCTCCACAGAGACACAGGAGGTTGCTTGGACTTCCCAGGGGTCACAGCGTGGGCAGTGACCATAGTTCCATAACATCTGTTGTTGGCTCTGTCATGTTGCTGTAGAAGGAGGCTGGGACCGTCCATGTGAGCAAGAGCACCAAGTCCTACGAGCTGTAAGGTGGAGCCCGTGGGTGCGTCAGGCCGAGGTGAGGAGCGCGTGGGCTCTCGCATTATCAGTGCAGACACCGCATCAGGACAAGAGCTTCACATCAGTTGTCTGTGCCCCAGGAAGACGAGCCTGCTGGGCATGCCCTGGGGAAGGCTGAAATGCCTGGCTCTCAGAGAGAGCCACCCAGCGTGGATGGCATCTAAGCCGGCAGGCAGCACTTCTCGAGCAAAGACCTGGCTCTGGATCCCAGTCCCTGCGACAGGTGAAGGAGTCAAAGTCTTGGAAAAACACCCGTCTTTTGCTTTGAAAGAGGAAATTTTCTCAGTTTAGCCCAAATAAAATAAATCTGTTGCCATTGTGATTGTTTTAATCTACAGCTTTCAGTTGAACAATGGTTTCTGCATTGCTTTCACCTAGTTCTCTTATTAACTTGGAGTCCTCTCCTGGCCCCTGCCCTAGGCATGCTGTGACTTCCCAGCTCACGCAGACTAGACTCCCTTCTCTTGCAAAGGCGCTGCCAAGACCTCAAAGCCCCTCTTCACCCGGTTGTGCCCATTGTGATGGCTGTTATGCACTGTGGTGTCTGCCCAACCCCGTGGGAACCAGAGACTTAGTCTAGGTCCCCTTGCCCCGATCCTGGGGGTGGACCCCAGGAAGCTGTATTTTTAGAAAACAGCTTTATTGAGACAAAAGTCACATGGGAGGAGTATTTTTAACAGCTCATCATCTCTGGTGATTCTGATGAGCAGTCTGGTTTGGGGACCACTGGCCTCAGGTGGACGTCAGCCAGACCAGGCACTGATCCAGGGAAATGGAGGGAACAAGTCCAACAAGAGAATCCTATTCCCCTTCAATTTGCATCTCATCAGGTATAGAATAGTCCAGTCTATCAGGTGATAAATAAGATCATTTCAGATGCTGAAACGCACTGTGGGTACAGCAGGGTCATGTGCGATAGAGTGGCGGGGAGGGTGCTTCAGCTGGGATCCAGGAGGTCTCTCTGAGCAGGTGGAGAGCTGAGTGATCAGAGAAGATGGGGAAGAGGGCTCCAGGCAGGGGTATCAAATGCTAAGGCCCCAGGGGAGGGGGAGCCTGGCAGTTCAGGGCTGAACACGGGCTGGGTGGCTGGGGAGTGGGTGGGAGCGTGGAGGCAGGGTAAATGAAAGTAGAGGCATCGGGCTGGCCATGCAGCCCTTCAGGTCCAGGTCCAGGTCTCAGCAAGACAGTTAGAATTTTGTGATAACTGTCATCATCACTTTAAGCAAGAGAGAGACATGATCATATCCATAAAGATCATGCGGCTGCCATGTGAAGGGCAGACTAAGTGCATGTGGAGCCAATGGGCTTGTCTTAGTTTGTGCTGCTATAAAGGAATACATGAGCTGGGTGGTTATAAAGAAAAGAGGTTTATTTGGCTCACGGTCCTGCAGGCTAGGCTGTACGAAGCATGGCACCAGCATCTGCACCTGATGAGGGCCTCAGGCTGCTTCCACTCATGGTAGAAGGTGAAGGATAGTTGGCATGTGCAGAGATCACATGGCAAGAGAGGAGGCAGGAGAGAGGGGAGTTGCCAGTCTCTTTTGCATTAAAAACCAGCTCTACTGGGAAATAGCATGAGAACTCACTTGCCCCCAGGGAGTGAGGGATCCACCCTCATGACCCAAACACCTCCCATTAGGCCCCACCTCCAGCACTGGGGATCCAATTTCAATATGAGGTTTGGAGGAGATCACCATTCTACTTTCTGTCTCTATGAATTTGACTTCTCTAGACATCTCACATCAGTGGAATCATGCACTGATTCCAGGGCTGGTTTTTGTGGCTGGTTAATTTCACTTAGCATGGTGTCCTCAAGGTTCATTCATGTTGTAGTATGTGACAGGATTTCCTTCCTTTATAAAGCTGAATATATTTCTTAGACTTTTAATGTGTGTTTTATATTCTGTTCGCCCCCATCCCCCTAGCTTCAAACAGACAGTTGTACCTTTTGTTATTTCTCTTTATCTCAGGGATTTTTATAGGACTAAAAGAAGAATAAGTTGAAGATAATTGCTTCTGCATTTTTTGGAAATCTAAGCCATTGAGGATGTAACCCAAGGTTGGTGGGGCTGAAGAATAGTGGAGGCAGTCAGAAAAGGAGAGAAGATTCCTCCAGGACAGGAGGGGACCAAGATCAGAGGGTGGAGGAGAGGTGTGGACCTCAGAGGAAATGGCCGGTGGGGGCTCGAGGCCCATGGGTTCCATGACTCAGCAGTGAGTCTGTGTCTCACCTGTGGGATGAAAGGTAAGGGATTCAGGGGACCACATGAGCTAGGGCCAGAGAATTCCAGCGGTAGCGACCACAGACTGGAGGAAAAAGACCCTTTCTCCATTTTACAGTCACCTCCTAAACCTCCTGGATTCTAGGGCAATAATGACTGATACTGAACTTTCTTCCAATCCATTGGGATGGGGCCTCAATTCAGCATTAAGTTGCTCTAAATAGAGCACTATTTCTTCTGCACCTGAGTTTGGGGAGTGAATTTCATTCCCACTATGCTCTGCGGTGTCCTTCTATGGCATTGTAATTAACTTCCATGCATCATAGCATAGGGGTTTATAGAACAGTAGGATAATAGATGTGAAAACACTTTGAAAGGTTATAAACACCGAATAAATGGAAAGGGAGAAATAACAATGCCCTGCTCAAAATGAAAATCACCATCCCATTAACCCAGAAAGCGCCAATAAACCCAAGACCTGGCAAAACTAGAGCAAGTAACCGTTTTTAATAGTGTATGAGCAGCAGTATTAGCTTGAGTGTGTTACATCTTTTGTCATCAGAAGTTCAAGGAGAATAGGACCTAGTGTGAGCCCAGGTAAATAGATCGCCACTTTCGTGTTATGATTTATGTCAAACAGAAAGGAAGCGAGGGAAGAAAAGAGGAAGGATTGCTTTCTCTCCCTCCTTCCTGAAATTCTACCTTTCATCCTCATAAAGTCAACACTCCTGGGAAGAGCAGGCTAGGGTAAGAATAAGCTATTATTGGTCATTTGTATTTAATGTATTTAACTTGGCTCTCTCCTAAGACCTGAGCAGATTTGCTAGAAAGTGAAGTAAACCTTGTGAGCAGCTAGAGGAAGCTCCTTGCTAGAGAAAAACACCTTCCCTCCCCCACCAAATAATTTAGGGTGATGAGAATAAACTTGAGTGACTCTGTAATTTGGCCCCAGGCATTCCAATCAGTACCAGACCAATCCACCTTTGATGCAGATGGTAATTTGATAATTTCTACAAGAAATGGTTCAGATTCTTGCCCTACACTCCAGAGGTCAGGCTTCAATCTCAATACAGTTTAATCTTTAGAGGATCATTTGGTTTTTGCCGTGAGGCATTCTTTAGGTGGGCAGCCAGGCTCTCTTGAGTACTGGCAATCCTGCACGTAGCAGTGCCCAATCTAAACGAAAAAAAAAAAAGTCCAGAGGAAACATTAATCAGGTGCGCGTCGTACAGATGAGAACATTGTGAGGGGCAGCAGGGTAGCGTAGGAAAAGCATCTGTCTGCTGTTTGTTGGATCACCAAGCCCAGGAGGATGGGTTGCCTAGCAACTCGCAGTCACTTCAGACCAGTGCTAGGCAACAAGATGCAATCTGTCAGCCCCATCCAATCGGTGTTTTCTTCTAGTTTTTAGAAGACATGTAGGTATTTCAGCAGCATCTAATTATCTTGATTTCATTCACTTCACTGTCTGCATCAGGTATCCAGTCTCCCCCCTTCCCTCCCTCCCTCTGATGTGCAAATGCTCTTCTCACATAGGAGGGAAGCTGAACCTTGGAGAAAAATTTCAGCCATTTCAGGGATCAGGAAAATGAAAATGTATCGCTTTGGTTACATTAGGCGTTTCCCACTTTTCATTAAGCCAGCTCTCTGCGGTCATTTTCAAGGCTTCTTGCAGACATACAAATCGTTAGAGGCACAAAGAGAAATTAACTGACGAATGCCCAGGAAGCCAGGACCCATATGTCATTCTGAGAGCAGCCATTCTAGAGCCTGCTTGCTTCCCGGCTGGGAGGAGAGCTGAGTATGGCCGACGCAGGCTCCTCTGGTCCCTGCAGTAGAGCAGTCAATGGTGTCTATTGAGCTTACTGAGTACTTTCTATGTGCCCATCCTTTTTTTGCTTTTTAAATTCTCACAATAACCCTATTATTATTTCCATTTCACAGTTGAGGAAACAGGTTCAGGAAGCCCAGGTCTCTAAGACACCTAACTCTAAGACACTAGCTCCTTAGTGGCTCCAAGTGTCACTTGCTGCCTCCTGAAAAGCGTGTGAGACGTGGTCTCTGCTTACTGGGAAGACTCTAATCTAGTTGGGAAACCTGTAATGACTTTGAATTACTATTTTATTTAATCCATGACCATGTGGAATTTAGAGGGATTCAGGAACGAGGAAGTTGGTAGCTGGCATCTTGCAGGGGATGAGTCTGGAAAAGGATTTAAAGAACTGAGGAGATGATTTTGTACTCACCTGAATCTTCTTCCAGGAAAACCACTAAAAAGCACTGGAATTTTTTTTTTTTTTTTTTTGGTTCTGCAGGCCAGCCTTTAATTTTCAGATAGCAGTGCAAAACTTGGAAGCAAAGACAAACCTAGCCTGTACTCTGCCCAGCCCCCCAGTTTGGTTGAACTTCAGACTCACAGTTTCACAAGCCCTGGTGTGCGTGGGTGTGCAGGCACCCCACCTCTGCACGCAGGTCCTGGCTGCTGAGCAAACACCCACCCATCCAGAAACTGGGTTGACAGTGAGATAAATATTAATCCTTCTTGGCATTGCAGTGCTCAATTCCCCAAGTAGGAACCAGAAAACTAACAGGGCAAATTAAGTGGCCCAGAGAAAAGAAAGGGGGGGAAATAATCAAGAGGATTGGTTCAAGGTCAAAGCCAATAAGGTGAGAACTTAGGAGCATATGAACTACCTCTTCATTTTTAGAATAGTTCTTTAAAGTTCATTGTTTTTGGAAAAGAGGTTTATGATATTTGAATGCTCTAATGCCCGGGCACCATTCCAGGGCCACACACACACACACACACACACACACACAGAGCTTTGTTAAACTACTGATTCTCAGATCATCAGTAAAGGGTATTAGGTAGGGCAATGATTCTTAATGTTAATGGACATATAAATTATTGTACCAAAAAGCAGATTCTTGGCCAGGTGTGGTGGCCCATGCCTGTGATCCTAGCACTTTGGGACTCTAAGTGGGGAGGATTCCTTGAGGTCAGGCGTTTGAGACCAGCCTCAGCAAAAGTGAGACCCCATCTCTACTAAAAATAGAAAAAAGAGCAGGGTATGGTGGTGCACATGCCTGTAGTCCCAGCTACTCAGGAGGCTGAGGCAGGAAGATCACTTGAGCTCAGGAGTTTGAGGTTGCTGTGAGCTAGGCTGACGCCACGTCACTCCAGCCTGGGTAACAGAGCAAGACTTTGTCTTAAAATAAATAAATGGAAGAAAGAAAATAAAGAGGGACTGAACAGCAAAGAGGTACAAGACAGTTCAGCATCATAAAAACAATAGGAAAAATTTTACAAAAGAAAGCAAGAACAGTGTCCCATTCTACAAACTTGGATTACTTG
>CAUYPO010134092.1:0-10459 GCA_963574435.1 Cheirogaleus major
ATTTGACATATACGAAAAGCTAAAAAGTGACTCAGGCAACTTACCTAAAAAGATATTTTATAAACAGAGCATTACTTCTTAGGTCTATCCATTAATAATACCCCACTTGAGTACTACCATTTATTTTCCCTAGTATTTTCATACCTATTATCATCACCCATATGACTGGAGTTACCTATCCTACATGCAAACATGATGAAACATTGATGATTGGTATCCCTAATTTTCAGAAGACAGAAGTGAGCAGAGTGGGATTAAATAACTATCCTATGGTAATAACTGATAGAACCAGGATGCAAAACCAAGTCTCTCTAACTTTAAAGTCAAGCTGTTAATGATCTGAGTACTTTTACAACAAATTGTTTGGCTGTATAATCCAGGGAGCTCCTTGCGGTAACTGCTAAGTACAATTGTTGTAGTCTGCTCTGGCTGCCAAAGCAAAATGCCATAGCCTGGATGACTTAAGCAACAGATGCTAATTTTTCACAGTTCTGGAAACTGGGAAGTCTAAGATCAAGCTGCCAGCATATTCAGTTTCTGGTAAGGGCCCTCTTCCTAGCTTGCAAGCAGCTTCCTTCTTGCTGTGTTCTTACTTGGCAGAGAGAGAGAAAGAGCAGGTGAGTGAGTACACACAAGGGCAAGCCATGCTCTAATCTCTCTTTCTCTTCTGAGAAGGATGCTGATGTCATCATGGGGGTCCAGCCCTTGTGGCCCCATCTAAGCCTAATTACCCTCCAAAGGCCTTACCTCCAAATACCATCACATTGGGGATTAGAACTTGAACATGTGAATTTGGGGGACACAAACTTTCAGATCATAATATATACTTAATTAGTAAGCTACATATCCCAGAATATTCCCAGGATATTTGTGCCTATTTCAAATTGTAAATTTGGTTTTGTTTTTGTTTGCGTGTTTTTGGTAAAGTTCTGAGTTTGGGTACTTCAAACAGTATAAGTTCACAGAGAAATGGAAGAGATAGTGTTTAACTTAACCAGAATTCCTTATTTGAACTATGCTTCATAATAAGAATGAATACTTTGTTACCATTTTATCTCAAATTTTTGTATTGTGATTACTACTTATTTATTTTTATAATATTATATATATATCATTTTTATAATATTAAGGCAAGCATATCTCAGTGAGACTGAATTTTTTTCTTATAAAAACAATCCTATTGCTTGAAAGGGAAAATGAGCTTATGCTACAGTGAACAGCATCTTCATGGCTGTGGTATTGGTGTTCACCCAAGGACTCTTGAGAAACTATCAGATTCTATGTCTTTGAAGCTGAGCCAGAGATCTGATGAAACCAAATGATAGTAAAGTTCTTAAAGCTAATTTAAATCTCAAATTGTACATTTTAAATTAAGTTTTTATTGATAATAAATATACTTTATTTCTTATTAGCTTTGAAAGCTTGAATGATAATATTAGTAGAATAAACATGTTTTACAAAGATTTACCATTAAGAATGCTATTAATATGACCCTTGATACACCACCACAATTAGATTTCAAAGTAAGCATTTACGAAGTAACAGCGATTAATGACAACCATCGAAAACAATTTTGAACTCCATCAGTTTAACTCAGGAGGGTAAACTTAATATGATAATTCATCTAGTTGAATTGTATCAGCTTAGCAGGAAAGTATGTAAATATGTGACCCTTACCTAGCTTCTAAATGGATGCTGTGCTGATAGATTTATCAGTTCCATTAAAGAACTTTGGGGAACTTTGGAATTTCAGCAATTGTTCCCTTGGAGGCTAAAAACCCAACCTGATCTCATACTGGGACCATTCTGGTCTGCATATTTCCATAATTTGCCTTTGCTACTAATATGACAGCAAGACACAAATAACTGTTTCTAATAATATCAGATGGAGTTGTGCAGGACAGCATTTTAATGTAGTAAAAGACCTCCCCGTGGGGTTGTTATTGCTACTATAGAACAGCAGCTACACAGTTGCAACTGTAGTCTCTTAATTGATTCGTTTAATTAGCAAGAGCTGAAGCTTGGGCTGTATCTTGTTTTCTGATATTGTAGGACCCAAAATTTGCATCATTCATATTTATAGATATATAAACATTATCAAAAAGTCCTGTGGCTTCTGAAAATTCACTTATGGATATTGAATTTTAGTAGAGCAAACTTCCATTAGTTTGGAAGATGAAAAGAACGAGTTTTGTTATCACTGTTTATCTGTACTCTTTTGAGAAGTAAATGATGTCATGGATTTTTGGTTGTGTATTATCTTCCAAAAATAAACTTCTAGAGAACTTCTTCAGTTTTCTATTCCTTATAAATCAGTAAGTCCCTCAACTTTCAAGTCTAACTTAAATTGATCTCTCATCTCTATCCCATCCCTTTCTCTGTATAGTGAGGTTTCAGGAATGACATGATGCCTTATTGGGATTTCTTACACACTGTGTTGTAACTTTCCACCTGTCCCAGCCTGCTTTGCAGCTACCCCAAGTCCTTCTGGCTTAGGCTTTCTGCTCTCACTCTTCCCTTGGCAGGTCATCTGGCTGAATTGCCCCTTGGGACTTGCCCACCTGAACCATGCTGCATTGGTGCCCGCTTTCCTTGAATGGGGAAAAGAGAGGTGGATGGAAAGTGTCTGCCATAGAATCCAGAGCCTTCATCAGACTTCCTGCACTCCCCCACCCCCAGTTCCATCCCCACTAGATCATGGTGTCCTTATTCCTGACCCCTTGTCTATCCAATGATAGACAGCAGATGGTGGCCACAGACTGAGCATTTTCTGGAGCTCAACTAAGTTTTCTGATGTTTAGATGCATTTTACAGTGCTAAGAAAAAGGTAAATCTATAGCATTTCTTTCTGTATTTTCCCCTAAATATACAAAATTTTAGGCAAAATATGGATAGAATAAGATTTTATTAAATGGGCTATAAATGCAATCTTAATCTTAAACATTGTTTTTGTGGTAATATGTGTTCTGTGAACCATATTACCAAGCTAAGAATGAACTTTGGGAATATAACTAAGTTTAGTTTCTATTCTTTTGAAATTGGCATGCTTTATATAATATAAAACTTTGGTTATTAATATCCCATTGTGATGCATTCTGAGCAAAAATTTAAAAGAAATCATTGACCGCCTGCTATACTATGTGCTAGGAAGTGGGCTAGATGAATGTAACTTGGTCTCTACCCTCAAGTAGCACACTGGCTGTGGGTGAAGACAGACAAACTGACACCATGATACATGGTAAGTGCTGAGATGGATTATACACAGGCTGATGTGGTAGCAGAGAAAATTGTAGATATATTAGCTTTCCTTTTTTCTTTTACTGATACAAAACCTGTTATAAAAGTATAGACCATAGGGCATAGCTCTCTGATTAAAAATCTGCATTTCATTTGTCAAATATACCTCAATAAACATGGCAAAAAGAAGAATTTGCATTTTGTATCTTATTAGACTACATTTTGATAATAAGCATAAAGCATAGCATTTAATGGTAGTCACGGTAGTCATCCTACATTGATTGATACTCTGTTATGTAACAGACGGTGAATTCTGGCAATTCAAAGGCAAAGATATCCCTTCCATCAGTGAGCCCATTGCCACCTAAGGATATATAAATGTAAACAACTGATTATAGTATACTGTGAGAAAAACGATAATAGAGATGTGATGAAGTAGATATATTCTAGGATCTAAGCTAAAGAAAGCAGAGGACTCGTGAACAGTTTTCCAGTGGACATCTATAGCTCATGCTGTGACTTTCAGGATGAATCGAGTTTGCAAACAGGGGAAGGCATTTCAGATAGAGGGAAACAGCATCTGCCAAGGCCTGGAGACAGCAGGTTCAGAAACTGCACTCTGTGCTGATGGTAGAGAAGGAGAAGGAAGTAAGATAAATGAAGGCACAGAGGCATGAAGGTGCCCTAGGTGTTTAAGGAAGAGCAGGTTGGCTAATGACAGGTGACAGGTAAGGTGATAAAGGTCTATTTGAGAGGTGAAATTAGAATGGCAGAGGCTAGATGGTGCAGGACCATGGCAAGGAGATTGGGCAGTATTCTCTAGACTTTGAAGTTCGTTGAAGGATTTGAAAAAGGAGTCACAATACTATCAGGGGTGGGTTTTTTTTTCCCCCTGAGAAACTTGTGGCAGTAGACAAATAACGATGAGGGTACATTTGAGAATAGCTTCTTCTTTAGGATCGAGTGTACAATTATTTAAATTGTATTTAAACTGTATTCAATATTAGGCAAAATTGAAGATGATTCTGAGGTTTCTAGAAGTGATAACTGATGCAATTAACTGAGGGAGAAGAAAAATAGGAAGAAGAGAATTAACATCGGAGAAAAGGTGGACTAGATAAGTAGTTGGATTTTGACTATTTTAAGTTTGAAATGCCCGAGAGACATCTGTGATTTAAGGGAAATTTCTGGTCTGGCGATCAGTAAAAAGATTAAGGGCGACCATGTAAGTTGGTGCTTCACCAGCAGTAAACGTGAGATCTGAAGCTATGCAGTAGATGAGGTTGCCCGAGGGGATGATGAGGAACCAGAGGACAGGCCCAGATAGAACTCTGCAAATGCCCACGGCTAAAGGGGAGGCTCTTGTCCTCTCTAAGAGAGTCAGTTATAAAATTACGACATTATCTATTGTCCAGAGCATTTATAAATGTGGCTTTTGGAAGCCAGTTTAGTGTAACCTCAATCATGATTTCACAGTATCATAGGGTGTCACTAATTATTTTGTAATATCTCAAAATCCTGTTGCCATCTGCCAAAGATCCTCAAAATGTAATAAAATTCATTTTAATGAATAACTTAATGCCTTACATTTGTATGATGCTTTGGGGTTTTAGAATATTTCTACATATGTTATCTCACTTAATTCCATTCAATTTCTTAGATGAATAAGCCATAGAGCACCTTACTCTTTAGAATGTTGTCAATTTGAAATATTTGGGATTATGAGTTACACGTTCATGGGAAATTTCCATGAACCAGGATGTTAGTGAATATTGGAGCAGGCAGGGGTGGGGAGAGGAATAATAAATAAAGCTTGTCTTCTTGCAGTTGAATCTCAGATCTCCCATCTACCAACTTGGTGAACTTAAACAGATTAACTTCTCTGGTCCTCTATTTTCTCATCAGCAAAATAGGTATTATCTACTTTTACAGAGATGGCAAGTGTTGAATAAGAAAATGTTTGTAAAATGCCTGAAAATAGCAGGCACTTGGCATATAATAGCTCAATTTTTATTATAGCTCCTACTCTCCCCTTGCTTCATTTTGCCTAGCATTTTCCACCTTTTTCTTGCTTGCTTGGAGACATGTTATCATCTGAAATTGTGATCTCTATTGAGTCTACAATTTGGTGCTTAGTCTATAGAAAAGTTCAGAAGGAAAAATCTTTCTCTTGTTTTGAAAAGCCAAATTTTTGTTCATCCTGTGCTTATGACCTCTTAACACAGTTAATGTATTTTTTGTCATTAAATGCTAAATATAAAGCACATATTTAAATGTGTACCTTGTGGCAGCAAGGTACTAAAGACAAGATGCTAAAGCAAGATGCTAAAGACATCTGTTTCCTTGAAGAAAAATGAAGATCACCAATAACAAACCTTAGCCAGGGAAGAATTTGGTGCCTTGTGTTTAAATATTTGCTACTTAAAATATATTCGTGTGGAAAGGCAAAATACTTATGATATGGTACATTTTATGACTGTGCTTATGAGATTTTTTTTTCTTATTCCAGCCTCATTTTAAAAGGATACTATTTTAGATAGGCCATTTCCGGCCACTGTGATATATTACTACATATTGTTGGTCTTTCATACCTATGAATTATTTGATTGTTGCTGTTTAACTTAAGTGAGAATGAAGTGGAAATGGCTGCTCTTTTCTTATAAAAGCAAAGCCTAAGTCAGTGGCTCTCAAACTTTATCATGCATAAGAATCACCTGGAAAACTTGCAGAAAATACAAATTCCCAGGTTCCATTTCCAGAGAAACTGACCCCCAAGGTCTGATGGGAGGCCTAGGAGTCTGCATTTGTGAAAATTAGCTTAAAATACACCAGGACTAGGATATGGAATATATTTTGAAAATTAATGTAGAATTGTTATCTAGTTTAGGAAATTGGTACCAAAAACACATTATATTACTTGTGTTATAAGTCAAGCATATAGAAACAATGTTCTGAATGTTTCTTATAACAAGTATATAGGGAAAATATTTGATTATTTAAACTAATGTAATTAATGTATACTTTCATAATACATAATTTTTTTAAATCAAAGAATAACATGGTAGGACCTAAAGTATAATAAGACCCATAGTGTCATCAACTGTATTTATTAAACTTATTTATCTTTTGCACAATTCTTTAGATTTAGTCCAAGTCATTTGAAGTCTTATATCCATAGATAGTGGTAATTTTTATTTTCAGCCTATAGCAGGATTTTTCAGTTTTAGCAGTACTATTAACATTAACATTTTAGACCAAGTCATTCTTTGTTGTAGGGGACTGCCCTATGCATAATAGAATGTTTAGCAGTATCCTTGGCATCCACCAAATGGAGGGACATGCCAGAGCATGTCATCAGATATAACAACTAAAATTGTCTCCAGACATGGCCAAGGATTCGATTGGGAGGCAGTGGAGATAGGGGGAGGTATGGCAGCAACATTGTTCCCAGTTGAGAACTACTGGCTTAGGGTATATTTAATAGTTGGAGTCTTAGAGTTTCTTTTCCATTTTACTAATAAGTGTAATGTTTTCTAGAACTGTGGTTCCCAACCCCAGGGACTGTGGCCCCATACCAGTCTGTGGCCTGTTAGGAACCCCAGGCCGTGCATCACTACCTAAACTCCATGCAACACACACACACACACACACACACACACACACACCCCTACACCCCTACACACACCCTCCACCTCCCCCCAACCGCTGGAAAAATTATCTTCCATGAAACTCAGGAACTGGCCACACAGCAGGAGGTGAGCAGCAGTCTTCATCTGTCTGTGGCAGACCTTTTATGATCCAATATGAGGAAGATTAGTTAAAATAATCAACATTAGTTAAAATAATCAAATATTTGTCCTATCTACTTATTATAAGAAACATTCAGAACATTGTTTCTATACTTGGCTTATAACGTAAGTAATATAATGTATTTTTGGTCCAAATTTCCTAAACTAGATAGCAATTCTACATTAGTTTTTAAAATATATTCCATATCTTAGTCCTGGTGTATTTTATCCTCTGTATTTACAGCTGCTACAGCTGTTCCCTATTGCCACCCAAGCTCCGCCTCCACCCCCACCCCCACCCCCATGGAAAAACTGTCTTCTATGAAACCAGTCCCTGGTGTCACAAAGATAGAACAAATGGGAAACTTGGTGGCCTGAAACCTATAAAGTATCATATGTGTTATCATCCACTTGAACAACTTCTACAAAGAAAATGACAAACTTTACTTGGCCTGGTGTTTGATTTGCTTTAGGAATGTGTTTAGCTATTAGCTATTTGGAAGTGTGTAAAGGGTACTTTTTCTTAATCTTCCTCATATTGGATCATAAACCAGGTCTGCCATGGACAGCCATTCGTGGAATTTAGGGGAAATTCTAGTGTGTGTAATTGCATTGTGTTTATGTGGATCCCTTCTACCATTTGAATAGATGTACTGTTACTGTTTGCCAGAGATACTCATTCCTGGGTAGACAGTGAGAGTGTATGGTCATATAGCTTCTTCTAAAAGCTGTTGCTTTTCATTTGGCCTCAATTTTGTAAAAGTCCTGTAATCTTCCCAGTGAGATGTATCAAATAGTGTATGTTATAAATATCACCTCGTAATGGCATCTGTGAAAAAGTGCTTTTCTGTTCTTTCAGAGCTACCATTTAATTGCTTGGGTATTTAATATGTTGTAGCATCTCCCCTTGTGTGAGGAAGTATATGGCAGGATGTGTGACAAGGCTTGTGAGAAGTCACACAGTAGTCAGTATCTCCAGTATGTGTCCCTGAGAGGTAGCTTTCCCAAGCCAGTATATGTTTTGTGTGGTGTAAATTCTCAAGATTGTAGGGGGGGGGGGGGATAGCTAAGGAAATTCCTAAGGAATCCGTGTTAATTACTTAAGGTAATTACCAAGCATGGGGGACACAATGACACTGCAAAGTGCCCTTGTTTGAAATAGAATCCCTGCCTAATTTAGGGGTTAGAGAAATAATTAGTGTATAAGTTCTAACAATTACCTTTATAGTTCACCACAAGCAAGAGATTGTACCACCCCTTTCCTTCCTCAGCTGCCCAATAAACCAACTCTTAAAATAGGGGAGTGGCGAGGGGGACGATTGCTGAGTGCCTATAGTGTGCTGACACTGTATGTTTGCCATCTGGTTGAATTCTCACATTTGAGGTCACCAGGAGAAACCCCCAGGTTACAGATGAGGTGACAGCTCCCTTATAAACTGCCAGTAGGTGACTTGCTCAGGGTATTCATACAGAACGGGCAGCTGTAGGACCAAACCCAGACCCAGTGACAAACCATGGCTCCCTTCACATAAACATCTGTGGGGTTGGGAGTTAGGTCTTCCAGTGGCCTTTTGTCCTCCCTTCTTTTTTCTGACTGACAGGTGGGGAGCAACTTGAAGGGGATGAAACCAGCACTTCTGTGTTTGAGCTTAGAGACCAGCCGCTTAGTGGGCCAGAAGACTAAGGTCCAGCTTCCTCTGCTTCCCAAATCAGTTCTCTTGCATTGGGGGGCTGGAGGGGTCTTTTTTTACAAAAGGTAATAATATGTATCCAAATCATTGTCCTAGATATTAAAATGAATTACGATTGCAATTAGATATATTTGATTTGAAGCCTTTCTTCTCTGTTACAATATAAGAAACCCTTAGCTGGCATTTAAGGTGACTGGGGTGTGGCATACATCCTTAAGCATATGCTGAGCAGTTAACTGTTCTTATTCGAGTATTTCACCCATATCTTCCTGACCTCTCCTACTTTATTCTACCAAACTTTGAGCCTTCTTGAAGGATTTTAGGAATAACACAGGTAGTTTTTGAAACATAAGTGTGTTGCAATACGAGATCTGTATGGGAAGTATCCGGCTATTGTTAATATAATGAGAACAGTTTCCGTGACATCGCTATAACCTGGCAGCCAAGGAGAGAGGACTGGGATGCACATGCATGAACAATGGTGACATCCCTGTACTCAGTGGGGTGTTAGATGCTGTGGGTGAGCATGTGTGCTGTGTGGCCATCACATTCAAAATGACTGGGCGAGTACCGCAATGATTCTGTATCAAATTTTGTGTTAAGCTTGAATGTTCCTCTGCAAAAACTAATCAGATGTTTCAGAAGGCTTTTGGGGACGATGCAAGGAGTGCAGTGCAAATATTAATAAAAGTGTGGCACAGATGGTCGCGAGTCTGCTGAAAGTGGTCCATGTTCTGGAAGGCCTGCAACAAACAAGCAGAACACCTGAGAATGTTGAATGGTGTACGGCTTAGGTTAAGAGATGCTGGGAGAACTGTGTGAGGTCCTAAGGTGCCTACTTTGAAGGGGACTGAGGCATCATTGTCCCATGTATAATGTTTCTTGTATCTTGTATCTTCTTCAATAAATGTCTCTATTTTTCATATTATATGGCTGGATACATTCCAGACAGACCTCATATGTTGCAGTATTATACATCTAGGCCAGTGGTTCTCAAGCAGGGGAGGTTTTGCCCCCCAGGAGACATTTGGCAATGTCTGGAGACATTTTGATTGTTACAAGTGGTGGGCTACTTCTAGAATCTAGTGAGTAGAGGGCAGGGGTGCTGCTGAACATCCTACAAGAGGCTAGCCCATACAGAAGAATCAGCCAACATAAAATGTCAACAGGGCCAAGGCTGAGAGTCTGTGGTCTAGATAATAATTATGTAAGGGCACATAAATATCTGTGACCATTTCCCTAGCCCTTTGATGAAGCTACTTAAGACTGAAAACTTACTCTTAATTGTCCCTGCATCAATAGTCCACAGCTTTAATTTGTAAATTGAAAGAACTGCAGGAATCTTGATCAGTTTAAAGAACCAGCCCCTGTGATATATGTATCACATATATTGTTTTACTATTTTGTCCTAATATTGATGACTGTGTGTGGCTTTATGTGTGCACAGAATTATGACTAACATATCATTCCTATAAATGAGGTTTATCTCTTTATCACTGTCTGAAGTGCTCATCCAAAGGTATACACTGGAAATATTGTGAGTTTGGTTCCAGACCACTGAAATAAAGCAATATTGAAATATAGAGGCTGGGCATGGTGGCTCACGCCTGTAATCCTAGCACTCTGGGAGGCCGAGGCGGGCGGATCGCTCAAGGTCAGGAGTTCGAAACCAGCCTGAGCAAGAGTGAGACCCCGTCTCTACTAAAAATAGAAACAAATTAATTGGCCAACTAAAAATATATA
>CAUYPO010134094.1:0-42649 GCA_963574435.1 Cheirogaleus major
ATAGAAAAAATTAGCCGGGCATGGTGGTGCATGCCTGTAGTCCCAGCTACTCGGGAGGCTGAGGCAGGAGGATCGCTTGAGCCCAGGAGTTTGAGGTTGCTGTGAGCTAGGCTGACGCCACGGCACTCTAGCCCGGGCAACAGAGGGAGACTCTGTCTCAAAAAAATAAAAGTATTTAACATAAAAAATTAAAAAGTGGCAGCCAGAAAAGAGGCAATTTGAACATCAAAAATATCAGGGGTGCAGTGCAGAAACCGGACAAGTCTTTGTGCCAGTCCGTGAGCTCCTGACTGTCCCCGACACGTGTGTGCCTTGTGGCGGGCGCTGGTCCTTGTGGGGCGTGTGCTCGTTGGTTCAGCGACTGTCCAAACCGTCGTCCTTGTTGCCACCGAGAACGGAGCGCGCGCCACCCTGTTTTATTCCGTGGAAGTTTGGAGAAGGAAGGACGGTATTCACAGCTTTGACGAGAGCGGCCGAGATGCCCCAACCGTGTGAGTCACCGTGACCCTCTGTTCAGGGACAGCGGAACAATGAAAAAGCAGCCTCTTCCGACAAAGTCCCAGTGACGACGCGGGGAGAGGGCAGCGGCGGGCCCGCGTGCGGACGTTTGCACGGTTACGTCAGGACTGTGCAATGCGGCCTTGCAGCTCTTCTGCCAATTAGGGATTAGGAAGGCAGCCCTCAAAGGTTACTCAACAACAGACAAGATGATATATTATTCCTGAGGTCATTGGAATAAATTATAGATACGCTTAAATATCCATGGAATTCCGCCTGCCCCACGCTCGCAGAGGCCCGGGGCCAGATTTCGGCATGTGAGCCAGGCTCGCGACGTCACAGCCAGACTTCGAGGGCCACTGGCCAGAGTTGAAGTCCCTTCAAGGTCGACTTTGTTTCTTTGCTGATAACGTCATTCTGAGGGCTAAGAGCACCAGTGTCCAGGGGCCATCGTCAGTATTGAAACTTTCAGCCCGTGACATGGCAGTGGCTGCAGTGGCCTGGTCTCTACTCTCTGGTCGACGCTGAGCACGTCTCTTAAACTCTCTGAGCCTATTTTTTGTTTGTATTTTGCTTTGCATTTTTACAACAGAGTTAACCCCTTGGTGGGTTTAGACACGGATCAGAGTCAGTGCAAGGAGAGCATGCAGTGCAGTACCCAGTGCATGGTACACGGGCACTCAGCACAGTATCCTGTGCATGGTACACGGGCACTCAGCACAGTACCCATTGCATGGTATGTGAGCACTCAGCACAGTACCCTGTGCATGGTACACAGGCACTCAGCACAGTACCCATTTCATGGTATGTGAGCACTGAGCACAGTACCCTGTGCATGGTACACGGCCACTCAGCACAGTACCCTGTGCATGGTATGTGAGCACTCAGCACAGTACCCAGTACATGGTATACAAACACTCAGCACAGCACCCAGTGCATGGTACGTGAGCACTCAGCACAGTACCCATTGCATGTTATACAAACACTCAGCACAGCACCCAGTGCATGGTATACAAACACTCAGCACAGCACCCAGTGCATGGTAGATAGCAGGCACTCAGTACACACCACACGAGTGAAGGGAGCAGGAACAAAACCTCCCACGCTTCTGAGGCGGGTTTTTCAGACCCTCCGAATCAAACTGCAAGGCTGGAGGCCAAGAAGGACTGCGTGGCCTCCCACCCCGGGATGAGGGAGGCGGCTGCAGGGGACACAGCTGCGGCCCAGGCCGGTCCCAGCTGCCCCGACCCCCAGGGCATCTCCAGGCTCCGTGCTGGGCGCCCCGACGCGCACCCGTCCTCACAGGCCCATGCTCCAGCCACACTCAGCACTTCCGCCCCGGGGGCCAGCGGGGGGCCAGAGCCGGGCCGCCATCCTGAAGGCGAGGTCCGCCCAGAGCCGCGGGGACTCGTGCTGCTCCGGCCGGGGCGGCTCCGTCCCTGGGTGGGGGCCCCCTCCCCGCTCGCCCACCGCGGGCTCCGGCGTGGTCCCTGCAGTCTGGGGGCGCCCCGCTGCCCAGCCCTGCTGCCTGGGGCAGTGAGTTTCCGGGAGACAGTGACAGCAGCGACCACCTCCTCCCGCCCCTGTGACTTGGTGGGCACAGCCGTCTCGCCCCGCTCCAGGGCCCTCTGGCCCACGCGTCCCTCCAGAGCCCGGGGACGTCGGGAAGGGAAGCAGGATTCCGGGATGAATCGGTTTATCTCCTGCGGCTTCCGCAGCTGCGCGGGGCAGGGCAAGGGGCCTGGCTGCGCTCTCCGGGCCTCGGGCTCCCTTCGCAGACTGTTCTCGTTCCCAAAAAACGATTCCAGGCCAGTCGTGCAGGAAAAGCTGCAAAACGCACCCCCCACCTCCCATGACGTGTCCCCACCCTGGGCCCAGCAGACTCCCGCAGGCCCGGCTCACCCGGCTCCCACCCGCCCCAGGCAGACTCTCTTCCCAGGTAGCAAGACCAGGGCTCAGGGAGCCCTTCACCCATGGGCCCCCCACTTCCCAGGGACGGCAGAGCGAGGACAGGAAGCCACACCGGGAACTCCGGAGACGCGGTGTCTCCCCGAGGGGCTGGGCGTCAGCTAGCAGGGGACAGATTCCTCCACCCCATCCTCCGTAAGACACATCCCAGCCATGGCAGGTGTCGGTAACCTCCACGCCTGCAGGCAGGAATTCTGCTGAAAACTTTGGTGTTTGGCTTGGGAAGGAAACTGGTGACCGACAAGAACGTGGAGTCGTGCCCAGCGGTGCGGAGCTTGTCTCATCAGGAGCGTTTAATAACGACGAGGCTGGGCGCGGTGGCTCACGCCTATAACTCTAGCACTCTGGGAGGCGGAGGCGGGCGGATAGCTCGAGGTCAGGAGTTCGAAACCAGCCTGAGCAAGAGCGAGACCCCGTCTCTACCAAAAATAGAAAGAAATTAATCGGACAACTAAAAATACATAGAAAAAATTAGCCGGGCTTGGTGGCACGTGCCTATAGTCCCAGCTACTCGGGAGGCTGAGGCAGGAGAATCGCTTGAACCAAGGAGTTTGAGGTTGCTGTGAGCTAGGCTGATACCACGGCACTCTAGCCCGGACAACAGAGTGAGACTCTGTCTCAAAAAAGAAATAAAAAATAAAAATAACAACAGGTGCGCGGCACGGCACACAGGGACCACGGAGACATGCCACAGGCTGTGGACAGGGAAAGACGCCAGGGAAAGAGAAAAACCCGCAAGAGTCAGAGGGTGGATTTCAGACCAGCTTCGCGATGAGCCAAGAGCTGACCGTGAGACCCTCTGCGCTCACACAAAGAAGACTCTAGAACACATTTCTCCACTAACTATCTTTCTTTTCAGCCCCACGACAACCCCTCGAAGACTGGAGAAATTTTACGGCCGCCCCAGGATTGGCTACGCAAGCTCAAGAGTTTCGAGTGTAAGGAAAACAATTGCGACAGACTTTGAAATGGGCCAAAAAACAAGGACTCTCTGCCTTTCGCTGCCTCGGAGCT
The DNA here is from genome assembly GCA_963574435.1 of Cheirogaleus major. Lineage (NCBI taxonomy): Eukaryota > Metazoa > Chordata > Mammalia > Primates > Cheirogaleidae > Cheirogaleus > Cheirogaleus major. The sequence goes on from CAUYPO010134094.1 coordinate 3,481, forward strand.
ATTTTACGACCTTGTCAATCACGGGAAGGTGATCGCGATGCACACGATCCCGTCCCTAGAAAAGCGAGCGAGCGTCTGTGGAACGCCATCGCGGCTGCCCGTGCGGGCGGGTTCGCATCTACGGCGCGCTGGCCTGGGCGACCCTCGCTGCCCGCTGGCGCGGAGACCCGCAAGCGCACACGCGTCTGTCTCTGTCTTTCCTAATCCTCCGTGAAACTCAGGTCTTAACAAGGCAGAAGCGAAGCCATTTTCCCGTCTGCACAGACACTCGCCCCGTCCTCGCGGGGCTGCTGGGTGTCCGGAGCGTCTCTGCCGCGGCCCCCTCTGTCCCCGCCAGCCGACCCGATGGTGCCGGAGACGTCTGCGTGTTTCTAAACAGAACCGCCGCGGGGAGGGCAGGGCAGCTCCATGGCCCCACCCTGCAGGGACAGAGCCCCACGGCCACGTCTCTCCTGCCTGCACGGTGGCCAGCTGAGTGCTCAGTGGCTGGGGGTCCCCAACCCAACCGCCGCGTGACGTGGTTTGTGAGTGGCAGTGGGGGTGGAAGGATGCTCTCCGAATGAGCAAATGGCTTGTGTCTCCCCAGAGGAAGGGAACGGAGATTCTCTTCCCGCTGCCCTGCGTCCGTCTCCAGATGACACCGGACGCCGTGCCGAGGAGCTCGGACCCCGGGGCCAGTGAGGAGTCCACGTGGCGCTGCCCTCGCCGGCGGTCTTGAGGGGCCACGTCAGCTCTCTCGGCCTCGGGCCCCGCTGCTCTCCCGGAGCTGCGGCGACACACGCCAAGGGGGTCAAAACGACAGACACGTCTCCTCTCGTGGTTCTGGAGGCCATGAGTCCAACCCGGCTCTCGGGGAATAAGATGAGAGGCCTGCAGGGCCGTGGTCCAGGGCAGCGTCCTTCCCGCCCCTTCCCCGTCGGGAGGAGCCGGGCATCCGTGGCGGTGGCCTCACTGCTCTGACCGTCTGTGTGGCACGTGGCCTCCTCTACCTCCTCCTCAAAAGGACCCTCATCCTTTCACGGGGCCCCTGGGGGGGCACCCAGCAGGCCGTCCCCGTCTCACGCCGCTCGACCGCATCTGCAGCTCTTTGCCACGTGCATAACAGCCACGGGTTCTGGGGTTGCTGGGATATCTCTGGGGCCCTTTTTGAGCTCGTCACAGTGACCTCGGCTGAAGATGGGCCTCAGATGGCGGCGGAACACGTGCTCGTGGCTACCACTACGTGGTCACGTGGCTGCTCTCTGCCACGCGAAGCCAAGCCAGCCAGCCCAGCTGCAGAGGGTCTGTTTCCACCAAAGTCACCACAGAGAGGCTGGCGTGGCTGCCTCCCCGGAAGGGGTCTCGGGGCTCCTCTCCAGACCAGGCGGCTGTGACGACACCCACCTTGCGGCCAGTGCCGAGCTGAGCTCAGTCCCTGCCATGCCGAGGGCTGGAGGCCATCCAGCATCCACGCCCCGGGGCAGCCCCTGCCCCTGCCACGCCCCTCCCTGGGGACCACGAACAGCGTGGCCAGTCCAGCCCCTCCCACCACTCTGGCCACACTTGCTGCCTGGCTGGTCTCCAAAAGGAAAATCTGGCCTTCCAAAGGAAAGGAATTAGGCAGTGGGGTTGCACAAATAAATAAGGTACCACCAGAAGAAAGTTCTAGAACACGACAGGGCATACAGAACCCATCGCTCTGGGCAGCCAGTCTCCTGTGTGGGAGGCGCTGTACTCGCTCACCCTGGGTGGAGAGGAATTCCTCTGGGAGCCGCCTGCCAAGTTCTGCTCGTTAGGAGTCTCGAGGCAGGATAGAGGAGGAGGGGGAGGAAGACGCCACCCCTCTGCGACTCGCTGACTTCGCGGCGAGGGCCCTGGGTGGAGGCTGGAGCGTGGCCCGCTGGCCGCCCGCCATGCCTCTCCCTCCGCGGGGACGGCTACCCCAGAAGGAAACGCACCGTGCTGACCCAGATGATGCCAGATGTGCCGGGGCAGCGCGTCCCGGTCTCTGATCCTCGATTACTCAGAGGCAGCTGACCCGGGAGAGGACGTCCTCCCGGGCTCCCCATGGCGGATCTGGCGGATCGCTGCCTGCGCCAAGACTCCGCCTGCCCGCGCCCCCACGCAGCCCCCTGGGCCTGGGGACCTGCCCTCCCGTCCAGTGACTCCTCCCCCACCCAGGTCTGCACCAGCGGCCACAGCACAGCACACGTGCCGCTCGCCCCGCACCCCGGCTGGTGCAGACATCACTAATCAACCACTGAAACCCCAGCAGGGATCCAGAGTCATTCAACTCAGTGCTCCCGGCACTCAGAGCTCCATCCGTCTGCCTGACGCTTGCTTGCTAATCTCGTCTGAGACCACGACGTTTGCTGTCAGACACGCACCCACACAGGACTTGGACAATGTCCCCCAGGTCACCCTGAAAGTGCCGACTGTGTTGCACAGGCTTTGACACTTTCAAGGTGGAAGTTCCTCTCGATCTCCAAGCAGGGTCCTCTCCGGGACAGAAACCACCCGAGGTCCGCGCTGGCAGTGAAACGAGGCCAGGCCTGGAGGGGATCACCAGGGCGTGCGTGGCCCCCGCGCGGGGGGGGGAGAGCCGTGGACTAGTGCGTGTGGGCGGGACGTGGGAACAGGCGCAACACGGGATCGCCAAGAGCACAGGGAAGCGGCCGCGCTGGACGGGCCGCGGCATGGAAACCGAAGCGTCCGATGGCTCTTTCCGTGTCTGTGGGTCTGACGGGAACAGCAGTGCTCGCCCACTGTGCCACGCCACGTGGATGCCCGAGAACACGGTGCCACGTGAAGCAGCCGCTCCCAGGGGCCCCGTGTGGCGCGACCCACACGTGTGAAACGTCCAGAACAGACAAGTGCGGAGGTGGGGGTGGGGAGGGGGGTTGCCAGGAGCTGGAGAGACGGGGGGGGGGGGCTCTTTGGGGTGATAAAGATGTTCCAGACGTGATAGTGGTAACGGCTACACAACTCTGCAAATTCACTAAAAACCCTAAAATTGCTCTTTAAATGAGTGGATTATACGATACACGAATTATATCCAATAAATCTCTCTCTCCTTTTTCAAGATGCCATCTGGGAGGCAGGTGACATCACAGGACAGCCGGGTCGCTGGCGGAGCTCACTCGGCAGCTTCCTGGTCAGGTGGCCTTGGCAGGTGCCTTAACCCCTCTGAGGGCCAATTTCTTTGGCCATAAAAAGAGATCGGCGTGTTTGCCTCGCCGGGCTGCTCGGGGCTCTGGTGAGGATGAAAACCCGCCGGCGGCTCACTGTGGGCCTCAGAGAGCAGCCCCGGTGCCCACAGCCGTGCTGACGCGCAGAGTGACCGCGGAGGGACCGTGATTCGTGCCACCGGAGCGCCGGCAGCGCTGGGGGCAGCTCCCGAGAGGTCATTCCACCAGTGAGCTTGCACCAGCTGGGAGCCCGACTCCAGGACTTCAAGCTGGGCCCGAGGGAAGGAGGTCAGAGGCCTTTCTTGTGAGCAGTGGCACCGTGGGGCCTCCTCCCGTGGCCTCCTCCCACCTGGACCTGAAGGAGGGGCCCAGGAACCACCTGCCCAAGTGGCTTCAACCACCAACAATTGTCCCATCCCCAGGGTTGCAGGATCACAGAATCCTAGAGACAGGCTGGGCGCGGTGGCTCAGGCTTGTAATCCTAGCACTCTGGGAGGCCGAGGCGGGAGGATCGCTCAAGGTCAGGAGTTCGAGACCAGTCTGAGCAAGAGTGAGACCCCGTCTCTACTAAAAATAGAAAGAAATTAGTCGGACAACTAAAAACATATAGAAAAAATGAGCCGGGCATGGTGGCACATGCCTGTAGTCCCAGCTACTAGGGAGGCTGAGGCAGGAGGATTGCTTGAGCCCAGGAGTTGGAGGTTGCTGTGAGCGAGGCTGACGCCACGGCACTCTAGCCCGGGCGACAGAGTGAGACTCTGTCTCACAAAAAAAAGAAAGAATCCCAGAGACAAGAGCAGAACGAAACACACACACGTCCCTCCGGCTGGAGAAAACAATTCTCCTTTCTGGAGCCTCTGAACACGTTCAAGCCAGGACACCATCGAAAGACGCATCAAAACCGGAACACGTGCTTCCTGCAACGTGTCAGGGGTACGCCTGTCACCACACAACGGCGGCAACACATGTGCACGAGAGTCCCGGCAGCTGACACGGAGGGAGGGACCCCTGCGCGGCAGTTCCCGAGGGGAGTTTCTGATCTTTCACGGCCTAGACTGAGCGCTGGCTCTGGAAGGAACCCCTCCCCAGGGTCCGACACGGGGAGACCACAGGGGCAGCCGGTGCCCACCCGTGGCTTGGCGTCAGGACCCGCCGACCCGCCGGTGGCTCGAGGGCGGCCGGGAAGCTCTGTGTTCTTAGCCGTCCACGCCGGGCGGCCACACGACCCGCCAGTGTCTTTCACGACCAAAGAGCCGCCGACACGCTCTGCCCCGCCCCTGCTCTCCCCACCCCCACCCTGTGGGCATCGCCGACCCACGTTTCAGACCACGCCAGGCCCACGCACAGAACACAGCGGCGCTTGGGGAGTGACCGCCTTTGCGAGGCCCGGCCATTTTTCCTTCCTGGAGCTCCGTCACTCGAGTCCCCCCTACCGCTGCTGTCATCAGCCTGGTGGCCGCCGTGACCAAGCCCAGAGACACCCACGGGTGGGCCTTCCCCGCGAGGGCTTCCCGGCGGTGCCCGCAGGACACGGGGGGACCTTCCCAGGGAGTTTCAGGAAGTTTACGCTCGCAAACTGCGCCTGTCACTCTCGCGCATGGCCCGACGCCGTAATGGGAAACAGACCCCGACAGAAGCACCGGGAAGGGCCCTGCCGTGAAGCTTGTGCAAATAAAAGCATCGCGGAGGGAGAGCCTCGTACTTGTAAATACCGTCCGAGCAGTCTGTCATCGGCTGCGCGCTCACGGTGGGCTGTGCACGGCCACGAGGCGTCTGCCCCAAACCGCGGCTCTGTCCCCCCCCCCCCGACCCGGTTGGGCCGGGGGCACCCAGCTCCCTCCAGCCTCCACATTTGTGTAAATAACAACACACACCCAGGGCTGCAACGAGATGCACATTTGACAAAACGCGTAGCGGATCGCGTCTGTCCGCGGCCCGTCCCGGCCCAGGTTCTGCGAGACAAGCCGCCACCTGGAACGCGTTACGGGAGGCGGAGAAGAAAGGAAGCCGCCGACAGAGAACGCTCACTGAGGAAGACGCCCACCATCCCCTGGATCAGAGACGCCAACGGACGCCGCTGCCACCGAGCAAATCTGCCTGTTAAGCTCTTGGCGTCTGGCTCGTCACTCCCCACTTTCAACAGGAAAACACGGCGCTTTGTTTCGCCTTAAAGATGCCCCCCGGATGGCACGCCCGCGCGGCCTGGCCGCGGGTCTGAACGCGCCGAGCGTGATCGATACTGATCACTGCCCTGATGGTGCTGAATCTACTGTCTCCACGAAGGAGCTTCTTTCCTGGCGTCCTCTGCACCCCCAGACGTCCCCGCTGCCGCGGACGCTGCACTTACCCGGGGACGAGCGGTGGCCTGTCACCGCCGTGAGCCCTTCCCGTGTGACCGGTGGCTGCGGAGGGACGGCGGCCGGCGCCCGACCCCACGCCCCGGGTGCCCGCGGTGGCCGCAGCGCCGGGGTCTGCATGTCCTCGCACCGGCCGGCTCTGGGCTGGGAGCTCCGACTTCCTGGCGGTCTGCATTCCCTCTCCCGCCCCGCACTTAACCCTCCTCTGCCTGGCTCGGAGGGTCTGCACAGAATCAACGCTGCGCGTCGGGGGCGCGGCCCCTGCTCAGCCCACACCTGGCTTCCTGCTCGCTTCCTGCGGGAACCAAAACAAGGCGCCGGAAGACGCGGCTTTTCCAGGCTGGGTGGGTTCCCTTTCTCGGCTCACAGGGCTCTCCCTTCCCCAGCATCACGGGGTGCACCTGCTACGGGGATTCCAGGGGGCCTGACCGCGGGTCTCTAGGGGTCGCCTCGGAGGGGGCTTCCCCGGGAGAGTTGGCGGCTTGGACCCCCCCCCTCCAGTCCCAGGGAGTCTGGGAGGTGCTGCTTGGCGGGGGTGGGGGGGGACTCCAGCCCCTCCTCAATTCCCTTTGGGGTCCTCTAGCCAGCCTCAGCCCTTTCGGAGCCTCAGTTTCCTCATCTGTAAGGTAGAAATAGCGCCCACCTACCCAAAATTGAGACGAGGTTACTGAGGCAGGTGACTGCCTGCCGGGTGCAGGGTTGGCGAGGTCCGTGCCCCACGTCCCTCCATGTTGAGCGGCCCGTTCCTCCACGTACGGCGTCGGCAGCTCTCACGAGCCACGGGGACATGGTCTCGACAGCCACAATTTCTCACCTGAACTTGGCCACACCCACAAAGACCCTGTTTCCGAATAAGGTCACGTCCGAGGCACCGGGGGTGGGGACGTGGACAACGGTAGTGGGGACACAACGTGATGCACAATCATATTATCACACCTTCCCGACAACCTGCGGGATGCTGAGGCTCAGAGAGGTCGAGCAACTGGCCCGAGTTGCCCAGCCAACAGGAGGCAGAGCCGCACCGGACAAAGCCACTTTCTGCCTGGCCGTCCTCACGGGAGAAATCCCAGCCCGTGGGGCTGGCGGGAGAGACGCCAGGTCTCACCTTTAAGGTCCGTCTAGGTGCCGCCTTTGGATGTACCTGACTCACGTCACCACGAGGGGACGAAACACCGTCCTTGTCCCCGGGCGGCATCTGGAGGGCAGGTGGGGAGTGCAGGGTGCGGCACAGACTCACCCACTCAACACGCGCTTTCGGGCGCTCGCCGGGCGCCTGGCGCCGGCGGGCTCTGTGCGCTCACCTGAGCGAATGCGAATGCAAATGCGTAGGGAGGCGCAGCGGCGGCATCCGGTCACGTGGCGGGAAGTAAAGATTCTCTGCGATGGCGCAGACCGGCCGCACCTGCTGGGGCGGAGGCCGCGGAGAGATGCGGAGCTTCCCCGAGGAAGAGGAAACGCGCTTGTGGACGGCGCCGGCCGCGCCTCCTGCCCATCGCTCCGTACCTGCGGCGTCCGTGCCCCAAAGGAACCGCGTGCGTCAGCAAAGCCCGGATCCTCTGCCGCGTGGCCCCGCGTCGCCGAGACGCAGGTGCCGGCCACATGGTGTTCGCACCACCGGCGGTTTCCAGTTAAAAGGCGGAAAGGCCGAGCCCGCTTCCTGCCGTCCGCAACATTGTAACCCTTCTCCTGCGGCAAAATGCGATTAAACACGCACCACGCGCCCGCCGTTTCAGGTTGGAACACTGATTCCAGAAAAGCAGCTTCCTAGGGTTGCCAACTGGCTGTACTTGTTGGATTCTACTTTTTAACCAAGAGCCCAATTTTATTTAAAAAGGCCTGAAAAAATTGCAAGCATGAAAGTGGTGGCTTTAAACCGAACGGGTCTCAGCCTTGGCCACGCACCGGACACCCCCCGGGCGGTTCCCACCCACAGGTCGCCAGAGCAGCCACGGCACAGCCTCCCGAGTGGGGCCCCCGGTGCCCACAGTCCCCCAGGGGTCTCTGCAGAGCCAGGGTGGAGGGGCAGGTGGGGAAGGGCCCCGGGGACCGGCAGGCTCCTGCGTTCTGGCAGCCCGCGGCCACTGTCCCCTATTCGAACGTGTGGGACAGGAGCGTCCAGCGGGCCCTGCGAGTCGCCCCCATGCCCCACGCAGGGAAGGAAGCGCGGCCACGCGGACAGGAGCAGAGGGGCCCGCGTCTGCCTTGGGGGAGGGGCTTTGGTGCTTTCTTCTCTCCCTCGCCCTCCCTCTGGCACTCCGTCCTGCCACCTGCCTCAGCTGTGACAGCCCAAGACAGTCTTCAGACATTGACCCCTGTCCCTTGGGGGTGGGGACCGTCCTCCTTTGTGGCCCACAGGCTCTGCCCACTCTCATGGTTGGTGAAATGACCCGCACCTGTGCCGGAGCCGGGAGGAGGAGGGAGCGGGAAGGGAGCCCCGCCTGGGAGCACCACGGCCTCTGGCCCGGGGTCGGAGAAGCCTGAGAACAAACCGATGTCACCGCAGGGCTCGGACCCGACCGAGCAGACAGGCCTCCCCTGCGGTCGGCAGTGCGGCGGAGCCAGCAGCGCCCACGGCACTGAGATCATCCCTGAACCCCCCAGTCGCCGCTGGGGCAGAGGCCAGAGGAAGCTGGAGACCCAGCTGGGCTGCCCTGCTGCAACTCGCCCCTCTGGGCGCCCTCGGGGATTCCCGCGCCCGGCCAGGCCAGCGCTGCGCGGCCCTGGGGGCGGGGAGGGCCTGGGTCTCCAGTGGGGCCGTGCCCTGCGCCCACGCGGCCTGGACGGCAGCCCGTGGCCCTGGGTGGCCGCACACGAGCTCGAGGAAGTGGGGGCCGGTGGGAGCGCACAGCGGGGAGGCGATTGCGGGCAGATGCGCTGTGTCGCCGACTGGAGGGGCGGTGGCCGTGGGGCAGCCACCGGCCACGTCTTGGTGCGGCACCCACGCCTGTCCTCCCTCTGGTCCTTCGCCACAGGGAGGACTCGGCGCCCAGAACCTCCTGCCCAAGAAATTGGGAGTTAGTGACGAGATCAAGGAAATCCTGGTTTCGTGGGCTCCGGTTTATTACCCTGGGGGACCCTTTTCAAGAAAGGACCCTCGGGTGAGGGCTCTGCCAGGCGCTGGGGCAGTGGCCGGCTCCTGCCAGGGGAGCGGAATCCTCCGGAAGCCGGTCCCCTCTGCTGGAAGAGCCAGCAGACCCCGTAACACAAGGCAGCCCACCGGACCCAAACGCGTCCCGGCTCTGCCCCTGCCGGACCCAGACAGCTGCCGGGGTAGACAGCAGGACAGAGGGACACAGGCTTCCTGAGGGTTTCGAGTGGGTTCACTCGCCTGCCAGGCGCCACCTCCCCCGCTGCGCCCCGACGCTGGTCGGGAGGAGGCAAACTCAGGGGGTGTCTTTGGTGCTGCAGGGGTGGGGACCAGGAGCCCAGTCCTCCTCTGCATTCCACAGAAGAGGCAACGGGCTTTGCGGCCAGGTGAGGCTCCCCCAGGGCCCCGCGGCTCCTGCCACGAGCCGGGCGCAAACCCGCCTGCCCCGCGCGGTTCCCTCTGCCGTGGGAAGGGCTTGTCCATCCTGCACGGCCGTGAGGCCTCCTTCCTGCCAGCCGGCGGCCCAGCCTCCCCCACCCGCCGTGGAGTCTTTGCTGATCTCTTCCAGAAGCCCCAGTGACTCACACCGACCAGGGTTTGAGGCCTCCTGGGCCCGGGCAACACCAAGGAAGCCCGGCCGCGTCCCGCTCACCGTGTGGGAAGAGCCTGGGCGGGGGCGGGGCGGGGGGCGCGCGTCCCACTCGGCCCTCCTCCCGGCAGCCGGGAAGAAGGTCCCTGCGGTCTCCAAACAGCTCTGTCCCGAGCTGTGGCTCCTGGTCCCCCGCCCGCCTCGCAGAGTGGACGGCAGCACCGGCAGGCCACTGCCCCGTGACGGCACCGCCCGGCCTCGCTGCACGGCAGGGACGGAACCCTCCCGACGGGGAGGCCCGGCCTCACTCAGGCGACGCGGCTCAGCTCACGCGGCCCAGCGCAGAGGGGCAGCCCCAGAGTTTGTGGCATCTGCCAGGGAGTGCGTGTGCGTGCGTGCGTGTACGTGTGAGTGCGGGCACGTGCTGTGTCCGTGTGTGAGTGCGTGTGTGCGTGTGTGAGCACGTGTGTGCGTGCTGTGTGTGCTGCGTGCGCATGTGCACTCCTGAGGGCAGGGATTCTCTTGTGGAAGCTCACGTAAGAGACTGTCTCCTCCTGAGCCAGGTGGCTCGTGGGACACTGGGCCGGCCCACGTGCAAAATCACTGCAGGAGGCTGGCCAGGGCCGGGCGCCCACCGGAGGGACCGACTCCTTCTGGGAATGGGCGGCCTGGCCGGGAACGCGCTGACGGGAGACGCCAGCAGGTCGGGCAGGTTTGTGGGACAAGGAGGCGGCAGTGCTGTGTGATTTTGCACAACTTGTCTGACCTCTCTGTGCCTTTGCTTCCCCACTGAGCTGGTCACAAAGGGGGTGATTCTGACACGTCTGTGATTCACTAGTCCACCGTCAGGGTCCGCAGGGACGCGCAGGGGCACTGGGCACCGCGCACCACTCTGAGCAAGGCCTCACAAGCAGTGGCTGGAACAGCCATTCCGCCACAAAGCCCTGAGCCCGCGCCTCACAGCACAGGGCTGCGTCTCGCTCTGCGCTGGCCACGGCCCCCAGGTGTGGACCCACCTGCCTTCAGGGGGCGGTGGCCAGCGCTGGGGCCCTCCGAGGTCTGGCAGGGCCCCTGTGAGCCAGCGCAGGCCCCGGGGAGGGGCTGATGCCAGGGCTGGCTCTGGGCACAGACCCGCCAGGACCCGGGAACGCAGCAGGCGGGACCGCTGCTCCCAGCGCGGGGCGGCTCCACCGGGCCGTGGCAAATGCTCCGACAGCCACCCCTGCAGGGCCCCCAACGTCCCTGAACAGGATCGAGTCAGAGCGACCCGACAAGGTGACTGTCACCACCAAGACTCCTGTTCTCTAAAGCACCGGTGAGCCCAGTTGCGAGGGCTTCGCGGCAGGGAGCCGGCCGCTCTCCGTCCGGGATTAACTTTCTGGCCGAGTCAGAGCCCGAAAGTGGAGCCGGAGCTAAAAACAAGTTTTCCCGTGCAGCCACACGGATGACGGAGTGGGAGCTTCTCCCACCAGTTTCTGGCCCCGGGGCCACGTGCTGGGTGGCGTCAGAGGAGAGAGACCCCTCCCCACTGCGGCCTCGTAACAAACCGTGCGCCGTGAAGGCCCTAGACGGAGGCCCTGGAGGTGCCGGGGGGGCAGGGAGACAGTGGGCTGTGGGGTGCTCAGTCCTGTCCTGGCTCCAGGTGACAGCGCTGTCACCGTGGGGGCTGTCTGTGACTCCAGGAGACGTCCACCAGCCCAGGCCCCAGCCGGCCACACGTCCTGCCTGTCTCTGGCACAGCGAACCCACCCAGTCTGCCGGGGCCGTGCCACCCCTGCATCTCTGGGGACGTGGTGCTGGGGCTGTGGCCGCTCCTCCGTGGGGCTGCCACCCTCGGTTCTGCTGCCGAACCCAAGTGCCTGTGCCTCAGCCGCCACCGTGGCCCCCCCGTCCACCCGTCACGCTCAGGGCCGCTCCCCCCCACATCTAGGCCTTCTCAAGTGCCAGGCTCGGTGAAGGTCAAATGTGACTCCTGGGACCAGGCACGGGGCTGCCACCCTGGGAGCTGGGCCAGACACCCACACCCCACCACCCCTGCTCCCTCGCACCCCCCGCCACGCAGCTGGGGCTCCCTGGCACCCACCTTCCCGTCCTGAGCCGGCGAAGGGGGCCTTGGGGGGGCGGGGGGCAGCATGATCGGGGAGCGGGTCGGGGAACGTCTCTGACCGCTGCAGCCGGAGGGCAGGAGGCATCGCTGTCGTGGGGAATGGAGGAAGGCGGGGGAGGGGGCAAAGTAATGGGGACAGGAAAGGGACAGGGACAGGAACCTCCAGGCAGAACCGAGGGACCCCCGGGAGGCGTGTGGCATCGCAGTGAATTCACACGTTGCTGACCTCCCCTCCCGTGTGGGGCGTTGCCCAGCGGGGGCCTGGGAAGCAGGTCGGGGGCGTCGAGAGTGCACCCCAAGGGGGAGGCAGCAGGGGTGTGGCACTGGCCTGGCAGGAGGTGGCCACGTGGCACCCCCAACGTGGCAGGTCTCCCTCCATGGCGGTTCTGGAACCTCTTCAGTGAAGCTTGCCACTGCTCCCCACGAACATTGGCATCTCCCACGCGACTCATTTCCTGATACTGTACGTATCTCCAGGCTCTTTTAACGATGGCTTTTCAGAGTTTCGTTTTCCGTTGACGCTGACGATAGATAACAATGCCGTGACGTCTTGTGTGCCAGCCCCGGTCCTCAAACCCCGCTGTGTCTCTCAATGCGTCTAACAATTTATGTCTGCAAATTCTTGTGGATTTTATCTTTGGAAATTCTTCGGGATTTTCTGGAACACGGTGACATCACCCACAAATAACGATGGTTTTGTCTCTTTCTGTCCTTGTTTTCTCCTCCTCCCCGGCTCCCAAGGCCGAGAGCGGGGCGCCCTGGCCTCGCGGCGGATATCAGGGGACCTGCTGCAGCTGCCGGGCTTCCGGGAAAGCCCGTGTCAGGGCAGGGCGTTCTCTGTCATTTCTGGAATGCTGAACGTCTTTTTTAAACATTTTGGATGGATGTGGAATTTTATCAAGACCTGCTTCTGCTGAGATGATCATGTGAATTTTTTTCCTCCTTTAATCCATCAGTGTGACATTGAATGACATTCTGAGGTCAAACCAAGCTGCACTTATGAGCTAAACACAATGTGGTCATGGGGAAAATCCATAGGGTTTAGCTCATTACTGTAAATTATTATAATTACCAGAAGAGCTCAGCAAGGGTACTGGATGCAAAATAAATGAAACCTGATCATATTTTTAGCAGCAGCAGTTAGCAAACAGTTGTCTCTGTGCATTGCTAGACTTGACTTGCTAATACTTCGCTTAGAATTTATCAGTGTCTGAGTAAGACTGCCCTGTAATTTTCTTTCTCTGTGATCTGTTCAGGCTCTGATGACAATGAAACGCTAGCCTCATAAAACAAGTTGGGGAACGTTCCACCTCTTTCCATTTTCGGAAGAGTTTGTGAAGGAATGGAGTAACTTCCTCGAGCGTTTGGTAGAACAGGCTTCAGTGTGGGTTTCTTCTTCTACCTACTTTTGAGTTCATCAATTACCTCCTCAGATATATCTAATCTGTTATTCTACCTATAAACTGAATTTTTGATTTTGATTATTCTATTTTCTAGTTGTAGAACTATACCACTCGTTACTTTAAAGAATGTTTCAGTTCATTGTTTAAACTCTCCTTTTAGCTCTTTGAAAACTGCAAGCAGATGAGACCATCATATGGGCACAATGTAGACAATGTACATTATTCAGGTGTTGGATTCCCTAAAAGCCCTGCCTTCACCACTGTACAATCTGTGCATGTAACAAAATTACACTTTCACACCATCAATTTACACAATTAAGAAATAAATAAGGCAAAACATATGAAACGTACGAAATAAATAAGGTAAACGTACGCATGCTGTCTTTAGAAAAAGAAAGAGAACTGTAAGCAGAGTTACTAAGTCTGTGAGTTAACTCCGACATCTCGTGCTGCTGAGGGTCTGTTTCTATTGTCTGTTGTGTTGCAGGTTTTCATTTGTGTCTGCAAAATTGCTCGTGGACGTAATTTGATACTATCTTCCTCCCAGAGGATCAGTGCTTGCCTCTGCCTGGCAGCCGGGGACAGCAGCCATCCAAGACGTCAGTGACTGAGACGTGAAGCTGAAGAGGCCCAGGTGTGGCCCTCCCGGGACCCAACCGAAAGGGAAGGGTTGCCCTGGGGCCCGTGTCCTCTGCAGCCCTGGTCCCAGTGACCATCCATCTAGCTGCTGGGTCAGCAGCTGTCCCAGAAGGAAAGTGACCCCAAGGGCCACCCCAACTCCCAGGCACTCTCTCCTCATGTGGACCCTTGACTAGGAAGCCCGCACTCTTCCGTGTGCTTCCCTGAGATTCCAGGCTCATTCTGTATGTTTTAGCTCTTCTGCTGCCCTTGTGGGAGGACCGACCATCTGTACCGCCAAGCGGACACCCTCATGCCGGACCCTTTCCTTTCTTGCCTTCTTTGGGACTAATTTCTCTCATGGTAACTGCCCCTTCCACTACTCTGGAGGTTGCATGCTCTGGGTGTACACGATCACAACTCAATGGGCCAAAGTCCACACGTATGTTTCCTGCCATCTTCCCGAACACCCCCCTCATTCTGTGCTAGTCCTGACTCTTTTTAAGCCCTGGGACATCTTCGGTTCCACAGTCCGGTTCCAGGAGGCCCACACACCCACCTCTTTCTCCGCTCTTCCATCTGGATCATGTTCCTTCTGCCTTCTTCAAAACCCCTTTTGGTTCAGGTCTGCTGGTGGCCAACTTTTGCCCTTTGTGTTTTTAAATTTCTTTACACTGAAGGCTGAGAATGAAAACTGTGCAAAGCACAGCGCCCATCACAAATGGGGGCGCCCAGAGCAAGGGCCCCAATGCTGGCCCCCCCAGAGCCCCGGCAACTCCCCCTCCCCATCACCCCGTCCTCTGCCAGGAAGTTCTGACCCAGCGATGACTTTGCTTGTCTAGGAAATGGGCACAGATGGGATCATGGTGTGTGTGAGTCGCTGCTGTGGCTTTGGGGTGGCGATCCTTCCCTTTTTGTTAAGTACTCCCCCCCCGTGGGATCAGCAGCAGCCACGGAGCCTGAGAGTTCCCCGTCTCGGGCTGACCACGGGCTGCTGTGGCCACTGTGGCGCATCCCCCGAAGCTCACCTGCCAGGCACCTGCGGGGCAGACCCTGGGGGTTGCCAGGGCGACGGTGTGCCCGTGCTCACTGTAGGAGGCGGCGCGGCACCGCCCTACACAGGGGTTCTACCAACTGCCACCCCGCCCCGCTGTTCACGTCCCTCCTGGCGTGAATTGTTTAAACCTTGGGAGTTACACACGCCTCTTGTGGCAGGTTTGATTTGAGGTTGAGCAATTTTCACACGTTTATTGGCCATTTAGAGATTTTCTCTCATTAGGGGTCTGTTCATGTCTTCTGCCTTTTTTCTTTTTGGTAGGGGAGCAAAATTCGAAGGAAGGAAGAAAGGAGGGAGGGAGGGAGGGAGTGAGTTTCTGAGACCGCCCAGGAGGCCGCGTCGGCCCAGCCCGCCCCGCTCGTGGCCCATCTTAAACATGGGGTCGGCTGTGGCCAAAATGACAACATGTGTCCACGGCCTTCTTCTTTTCTTCTTCTCAATCTGAATGCCCACCAGTCAGTCTTTTCCTGCCGAGTCCTTCTGTGTCCAGTGTGAGACACCTTGCTCACCGCGAGGTCACGGAGTTCTCTTTCGTTCCCTCCTAGACGTTTTCTTGCATTTCCCGCACAACTGGCTCCACGATTGATTTCTGTACAACTGGTGAGGCATTGAGGCTCACTGGGGAGCTCCCGCGGCTCCGAAGCGGGGTCGAACCGCACCCTCCGCCGTGGCTGCCCGCCGGCCGGAGCAGGCGAGCCGGGGAAGCCACCGCAGGGCCGGGCGCCCAAGGTGAGCCGCGCCTCGGAGGAAAGAGTGTTAGAGCCGCCGTGGTCATAAATACATTTTATTTCATTAGAAATGCATAATTACAGTGTTTGGGGGCATTTGCCCCTAGAAAAGTAGGTCAGCAGCGTCTCCGTGAAAACCGCCGCCGCCTGCGAACACCTGTCTCCGTGACGCCGAACAGAGCACACGGCAAAGGCCTCCGCCACGCCACTGTGTTTTGTTTCGTGTTTTTTTTTTTTTTTCAATTTTCTGTTTTGTTATAAACACCATAGCAAATTAAAAAAGCTGTTTAAACAGAAAAATATCAGTTCTCGATTTCTCACGTGCCCTCGGCACACGCGGCACACGCCTCCCTTGTCCTGCAGACGCCGACGGTGGGACGCTAAGGAAGGGGGTCTCTGGCCGGCGCGGCGGCTGCTGTCATCTGTTTAGTTTGTTAGGACACTTTCCCCGGCAGAGGCGGCGGCTCTTGGACGCGCTGAACGGAATGGGCGCGCTGGCCGCTGTGCCGGAGGCTGTGAGGACGGGGCGTGGGGGCCGGGGCCGGCGCCGGGCTCGGTGCAGTTCCACGACCGCGGTGGCAGCCGCCCCTCACTGGATCTGGATGGCCCCGTGCTCCAGCTGCATCTCGGGCTGCAGGGTGGGCTGCAGGGTCTCGGCTGTCTGTAGGGGGAGAGAAAGGAGGGCTTTTCTAGAAAAACCACCGCCACCGCACGGCTAGGCCTCGCACCTGTCGCAAAACAGCCACAACTCTCCTGCACGGGGCAAGAAACTCACACACCAGCGCTCGGAGGGGCCCTGGGGGTCACGGGTACGAGATGTCCCGGTCTCGGTGGCCCCAGCCGCCCTGGCAGACCCAACCCCTCCCCCAGCACACGCACTGGGCCACCCTGGCCCGCTCGGCAGCTGCTCCCGGTTTCCCGTCCCTGCCCGAGACTCACGGGAGTGACCTGCGCGTAGCTGACGGCACGTCCCTAGCCTGACGCACCATGCTCCAGAAAGCATTTTGGGGGGAGTGACTTTGCTTCCCTTAGAGACATACGTTCTACTCGGTGAGTTACAGATGTTAAAAGGACTTTAAATACACACTCACAGCTCTATTTTAACACCTTCCGTAACACATAGAAATCTCTAAGACATACGCCAGGGACCGCACGTTTTTGGGCAAACTGCACGTTATTTAAATCATCTTAACTACAGTGAAAAACGAGAAAACTCGTGAGCGGTCCTTAAGGTGTTAAGACAAGTTAAAGGACAAGTATCTGATCTCGGAATAAGTTCCTGATCACCCATCTCGCCGTCCGGGACGCGCTGGGCCACGCACGGGCTCTGTTCAGACCCCCGGGGCGCAGCAGCAGGAGTCTGCGGGCCGAGAGATGCGGCGAGAGAAGGCGTGGAGCCCACGGTGGAGCCGCCAGGAGGCAGAGGTGCTCCCGGGGACGGTGGCCCTGGCTGGTCCTGCCCGACAGAGGGGGACCCTCGACTGCAGGGCAGCACGTGCTCAGGGGAAGGGGGACCCCCACGCTCCCTGTCCCCAGGAACGGCGGCTCTGAGGAGAGGGCAGGGCAGAACTTCGTTCTGAGTTTATAAACATTTCCACAAGACAGAGTAACTCAAGAATCCGCTGAAATTTGAAACTGGGCCAGGATCCCCCTTCTCACCTTCGTGTTTTCAGGTGCTTATAAAAAAATAAGACCCTCGAACGAGTGTCTGTGTCCAGCCCGTGCCGGTCAGTGGCGATCACAGGACAGGGCCGCCGGCACGAAGGCCGAGCCGGGCGTGGGCGTCGGCAGCGGGCCCGGGCCCGTGCGCGGCAGAGCACTCACCTGCGCCCCGGCCGTGTGGTCACTCACCGGCGCCAGCTGGACGTACTGGACCTGGATGTCACTGCCCTGGAGAGGCGACCCGTCCACTCCGGCCGCGGCGGGGTCCGAGGAGGCCACGGCTATCAGCTGGGCCCCCTGCAGCACCTGGGGAGACAAGGCGGAGGCCACGTCAGCGGCACACGGACCGCTCCGCGCGGGCGCCAGCGCGGCGGGTGCCCCGCCATCCCCTGAACAAGCAGCAGGGAGACGGCCCCAGGACCACACTGAGGACCTGGGGTCCACTCTGACTCCCAGATCGTTTCAGAGCAACGGCCGACGTGGCGTGAGAGAGTCGTCTGGTCCTTCTGCCGCATCCCCGGGTGGGCAAGGATGAGAGATCGAAAGGGGTGGGCAGTGCCCACCCTCCACCTGACCCACGCCCCAACAGTAGTTACAACGAGAAAAGGAGAGAGCACGCACATTTATACAACTGGCAAGTTGGCAAGTTCCAGGCAAGTTCAAAACTCAATAAAAACAGCTGCCTGCTGCGTCCATCCAAAAACCTCCAGGCCGCTGGGAGGAGCAGGGCCCACGGCTGTGACCTGCGTCGACAGCGCTGGGTCCCCTCCCTGGAAGACCCTCGGGGCCCCAGAGAGCACCAACCCCGCCCGGCACGCTGACAGGCTGTGACCGAGCACACACGTGAGCGTCGCAGATAAAGCTGGCACCTTTCTGGAGGGAAAAAAACTGAACAAAACAAAATGATTCAGTGTTTTAATTATGTTTTTCAAGAATCCATCAGCAGAAACTTCTCGTTCCCTCCCTTGATTTATGGGGTAGGATTTTCTTATTTCTGCCTCAAAACTAAGTTTTTCCAGGCAACGTGGCTTTGCTTTCACTAAAGCTCTGTTCAAACCGAAACTGAGGATTTTAGGAAAAAGTAGCAGGACACTTTCCAGGAGCAGAGTCCTTGGCATCGCAGGCGTGGTTGGAGTGCTGGTTCCTTCCGGCTGTGTGGGCCTGACCCAGCCCCTCCACCCGACCCCCAGGCCCACGGCGCCCCAGGGGCAGAGCGGAAAAGCCAGCGGGGCAGCCCCTCTGCGGTGCTGGGGGGCCCCAGGGCCAGGGATGCCACAAGCGCTGGCTGCAGCCAAGGAGGGAGACGACAGCAAGCTCCTGAGTCTTGTTCAGAGGAAGACGATGCCCGTCGCTGACCCAACCCAGAGGTCGGCACGTCCCTAAGCGAGTACGTTAGTTCAGTTCGCCCCGCGTGAGCAAACGGACTTAGCATTTTAAACCAACTCAACCGTCCCTTAGCACCGGGCACCGGCAAGCTCTTGGGCGCTGGCTGC
Organism: Cheirogaleus major; assembly: GCA_963574435.1. NCBI lineage: Eukaryota > Metazoa > Chordata > Mammalia > Primates > Cheirogaleidae > Cheirogaleus > Cheirogaleus major. The sequence continues at coordinate 21,750 of CAUYPO010134094.1, forward strand.
TCTGCCACCCTCGGCCCATCCGGGCCGCACCCCTGAACCCCCATCGCCCTCAGCAACTGCCCCGTGGAGCCCCGGTAACCCCCACGGCGACGCCTTCTCTCCAGAACCGAAAGCACATGTCTACGAAGGGCCGACCGTGCGCAGAACACCCCGGGGTGGGAACGGACCCACGTTCCAGCCCCGACGGACCCGGGCACCCCGGCCGTGTCCCGACGGGGAGCCAACGAGAGCCACGTCAGGCAGCTGTGGCGCCTCGGCAGGGGCCGTGGCCGGGTGGGTGTCGGCGTGGGGCCGTAAGAGCACCAGGGGCAAAGGCCGGGGTGGGCGAGGGGGCGCAAGAGAGGACAGGGCAGTGCGCTCCGGGTCACGCGGCGCTTCCAGAGGCTCGAAGACGCAGGGCCCAGGCCCTCTTAGCGACGCCCGGCCTCCATGACCAGGAGGCTTAGCCAGCTGGGAAGGACAGGCCAGGAGGCCGTGACAGACCCTGGCCTCGCGGGGGCACCGTGCCCAGGTCCCCGCTGCGTCCTCTGGAGCGGCCGGGGGCGGGGCCTCGCCGGCACGGAGGAACACACCATCACACTGTTGCTCCCAAACCAGGAACACGCCGGGCGCTGTGGCCGCGGGCTCGGGACACGGCATTCTCCCCGCAGCCCGCAGGGCCGTGGGCTCTGTCTTCTGTCCGCGAGGGCCGCTGCCCTGTCCCGGTTGGTGCGTCTGGCATCCGCCGCCGAGACCGCTGCGGCTCGAGGGTGCTGCTCTCCGCCCTGCGCCGCCTCGCAACGTTCTGCAAACGCTCACTACAGTGTTTCGCCATGTTTGACGTGTAGCGGAGATTTAAAGACGGCTAGTACGGCGTGGGAACCATCTCAGAGAAACGTGGATGGCCAGCAACTTGCCGGCTGCGCGTCCCAAGACCCCCGCGGTGCTAAGTGCGAGACGAGCTGCCTGCCTGCCTGGCGCAGCGTCCTGGGCGCCCGCACCGCGTCTGCCGCAGCCCTGCCCTCCCCACCGGCCAGGGCTCCAGCCCCACCGCCCCGGCCTGGGCCTGCCTGTGCGCACGCAGAGACCCCGGCAGGACCCAGGAAGCAGAGCACGCGTGTCCCCACCAGGCGGCTGCGCGTGCGGCACCCAGAACCTCAAACACGCCTTCCGTGGTGCAGAGCCGGCTCGCCACGCATGTCTGTGCAAGCACAGGGCCGAGGCCAACGTTCTGCTGAGGATGGGGTGGGGGTCCTGAGGGTGGAGCATCCTCCAGCGCCTGTGAACGTGACCGTGTCTGGAAACCGTCTGCAGACGTGAGCTGCGGTGGCGCTGCACCTGGGAGGGCCCCGCCCGACGTCCCCGCGAGAAGAGGGAAACCCGAACACAGGCACCCGGAGGCGCGGGGCGGGGGCCGGAGCCGCAGGCCGAGGACCACCCAGGACCACCCAGGACCGCCGGCAGCAGCAGGAAGGATCCTCCCTGGCGCCTTCCCGAGGGGCCACGCCCTGCGGGCGCCCTTGGACCTCCGGCCTCCAGAACTGAGAGGGAAAGAATTCCTGCTGTTGTTAAGCTCCCCTGTGGGGATCAGCTTTTGGGGTCACAGCCCAGAAACGGGCTTCCCACTTCCAGGCGTGCAGATGGGAACGCAGTGATCCCTGCCCTGTGGCCGCCCGGTCAGTGTATGTCGTTGCCAAAGCTTCCGGCCTTTGGCTTCCCGAGAACCCCGCGAGGCCCCCGCCTCTCACGTGCGGCTCCCCAGGCGGGTTCGCGGGCAGCCTGCTCCCGCCCTGCAGAAGCGCACCCAGGTCCCCACCCGCTTCCCAGACGCCCTGCCCACCCCCTGCCGCTGCAAGCAGGTCCGCAGGACAGTGAGGTTCTGGAACGACACGGACGTCGGCTCGGACCCTGCGCTGCTCACGCGGCTTGAAGGGATCATCAAAGAGCTGGATGCTGGATGCTGGATGCCCATTTCCAGCTGAGAAGAACCAGCCCTCTGGACTGAGTCCTGATTAACCCAGCTCAGCTGCAGTTAATCAATCTCTAATGAACCAGACTCACGTCTCCCGCAGAGGAGCGGAGACCCCCACACCCAACCTGCCAGGGGTGTCCCCGAGTCCCAGCAGCAGGGACAGGGGCGGCTCCGGCAGCTGCTCAGCCCCAGACTCGAGGGCCAGGTGCCGACCCACCCTCCGGGCCACACGGCCTCGGGGCCTCCACACTGTCTGGGGCGACGTCCCGGGACACCCCAGTTCAGGCGAGGGGAGGGCCACGGTGAGAAAGGCATCTGGGGACTCAGTAGCCGGGAAGATCTTCATCCCAAATCCCCTCCTGTGTCCACAGGACGGTGCCCGGTCAGGCGCCGCAGCTGTGAGGCCACGGCCGGGCGACGCGTCGCGCCAGCAGTGTGTCCACGCCTGGGCGGAGCTGGACTCACATCGGGTTCGCCAGGACCGATCAGAGCTCTGGGAGCCCCCACCGAGCACGCTGCGCCCACAGGCCTGGTGTGGCAGGAGGCACGGATGGCGCCCCTCGCCCCTGGTCACGCAGGGCCCCACTGGCCGGCTGAGAAAACGAGTGTCCCCAGGACTCCGGCCCCCGCAGCACGGCCTCTGGGGTCCCCGCGGCACTGCTGGGAGGCTCAGCTCGGAAGGGCCCACGCGAGTGTCCCGGCCGCGGTCACGGCCACCTCAGAGTCCACGGGACGGGGCTCTCTTCATTCTGCGGCACCCTGAGCTGGGCTTCTCGGCCCACTGCATAACCACCCCGGGGCACCCAGGCCACCACCGATAGCCAGCGTCTCCCATGAGGAGAGGCCTCCATCCTCTGAGGACCAGACCCGCCACGTCTGCTCATGCTGAGTGGAGAGCCGGCGCCGCCGTGCCGTGCCCGGCAGAGGCCCCTGAGCCCAGCTGAACGCTCCGCACTCGCATCCCCAGCTCCCCGGATCCTTCCTAGAGACCGGGACGATGCCAGGAGACAGCAGCCTTCCCACTGGCGGGGTGGGAGAGGCAACCGCAGGGAAACACCACTCGCTCCAAGAACGCTACCCGCCGGGCCGCGCTGACGCGTGAGGGCCACACCCCCGTGGCCCGCGCTGCGGGAAGAGAGGGGCCCTGTGCTCGCTGCCCTCCCGCTCCCCGAAGGTCAGCCAGCTAAAAGGCACCAGCTTCTCCTTCGATCATCTCAACAGGCTGCTAGCACCGGCTCTAACGTTCCAACCAGGCGCCCGGTTCGGGCAGGATCTGCGATTTCTAGATGAAAGACTCCTCATAAATACGCAATGAGTTTAGCAGTCACTTGGCGGCTCACCCGCAGAGTGAGTTAAAAAAAAAAAAAAAAAAACAGTGGAAAATCATATTACACTCGAAGCCCGTCTTCCTCCTCAGTGATCCCATCCCCTGACAGTTCAGGGACGCGGCGGGAGGCGCTAGCCAGGCTTGTCGCTGTCCACACAAAGCCTCTGTGTCCTGCCTGTCAGGATGCGGCCGCGCCACTCGCCGCCCTCGCGCCGCACTGGCCGGCCAGCGGGTCCTCTGACGCCTCCGCCCCCGCCCCCTGCCCGCTTGTGCGAGGCAGGGCAGGGCACACCCTCCCGCTGAAACCCGTCCACACCGGCCGCCGCTAACGGGGAAACAGAGGCACATGTAAAAGACAGTGGCAGAAAAGTGGCAGAACAGCCCAAAGAGTCACCAAGCCTGCCCTAGACGGAGAAGGTGCGGACGCTGGATCCCACTGAAAGGAAATCCGTAATTACTCAGAGGTGGCGGTTTGGGGGATTTTAAATGAGGACTGTTCTATACGTTTCCACGGTTAAAGGATTAGTGGATATAGGCCATATTTTTAAATGGCTTACAAATAGGAGAGCGTTTCCAAATGTTGTCCATGTGTGCGTCTTGCAATTAAGTCAGCGCTAATTCGGAATAACTGCCACCGCATTCACTTGCTCGGCAAGTAACCGCCAAGCGCTGGTAAGGCACTCCGGGTACTGCGCCTGGCACTGTGAGGACAGCCCGGCTTTAATGCCGTCAGGACTCTGACTTAACCTTTCAAACGTGCATTTGAAAACAGTGGCACTGAGCAGAAACAGCGCCCCACCTGCCGGGCACAGTCGTGGGGTCGACGGGGGACACTGAGGGTGCCGGGCACAGAGACGGCGCGAGGCGAGGCCACGGCTTCCTCACACATGACTCCAGCTCCGGCCAAGCGAGCCCTTCAAAGGCCCTGTTGTCTCGGCCGACGGAAACGCTGCATGTGCAGATTCAAGGCATCTTCCATCCAAGTTCTCTCTCTCTGAAAGAATGTTAGCATCCTTCCCGGCCAAACGCTCTGTCCAGCTTTTCCCGGGCCCTTGCCCCACTTGAAAGAGCCTTCTGTGCTGCAGCCGCTGGGGCAGCGTCCCAGGAAATTCAACAGGGACACAGCGACAGCCCCGGAACATCGCACCTAGTTCACTGCATAATCACCACTCAACCCTGACAATGCCTTCCTTGCTGCTCGAAAAACCAGACGGAGAAGCTGCCGCGTGGTCAGTCCCACGCCCGCTCTGCGCGGGGCCTCCCTGCCATGAGCAACAGCCGCTGCCGGGGCACAGGACGCGGGGGTCAGAGCTGGGGCGGGAAACCCTCCACCCCGTCCGGTCGGGGCCACCTCCTCAGACAGAGCGGGGGACCTGGCACTTTCTCGGGGTGTTTCTGGGGACTAGGCAACACCACGCTCACTCCATTTCTGACTTGGCTTAAACCACATTGTCCACCGCTTCTGGCAGGGAAGGCTTTTCCGTAAGGGATTCATTCCCTGAGCCACCAAGACTCTCCCGAACCTCGGTCTGTGTTCTGACACGCAGCGCGGGGACACATTTTCCTGATGAGGACGTTTTTACTGGAAGCAGAGTGACATGGCACGCTGTCTGTGAAGGTGAGCTGACCCCCCTTCGGTGACAGACCGGGCGAAGTGGCCCGGAGCCCACTGGAAATACCAGAGGCCGTTTCTCTGCCCCAGATGAAGACGCCCGGCACACACGGCCCCTTCTCCTCGCCCCATCCAGAAATATCTTCCATATGAAACGCTGGACACTCCCCACCTCTTCTAATCTTTTCCCCAGCTGGGTTGAGAAGGCCTCATTTCAAGGAAAAGACTCTGAAAGCTACTGGAATTTACTCTGAAGCAAAGTAGAAGAAGAGACGCTGATGCCAGAGAGGGGAGAGGAATTTAAAAGCTTCCAGAACGCCAACCCCTCTGACAGCCAGGTATCAGCAAAGCTATTTCAGAAATGCACAGTGCAAGTGGCCTGGGTCACTCGCTGTCTTGCTTAACTTTGCTTAGCATACACGCGGTGTGTGTGTGTTCATTACTAGTGATGGGTTTACCAGACCACACACACAAAAAGTCTAGGTTTTCAAGTGATTTGATATAAGCTCTTTTCATATACATCTTAGGTGACATTAGCTACAACTATTTAAAAAATGTTAAATACCATCAGTATCAGAGTACACACACACACTGGAAACAGCACTGAATGCTTCTGTGATTCATGATCTAAGCCACAAGGTCAAATCTCAAGTCTTTCAAGGTCTCCTCTGTGACTGAAAAATCTTCCAAATATAGAGAAATAATTGGCCCGGGTTGGAACATCTCAACAGATGCAGCGTCACCTAGCAACAGAGTCTGGTACAGAGTGTCCAAAACTTCCTGAGCCTGAGTCCACTGAACCCAAATTCTGTGCTGCGGAGCCTTCGTCTGGAAGCAGCGCCGAGCACCTCCGCGCCCGGCAACCACGCAGGGCACACAAGGTGAGGCCAGACGGGGCCGTCCACTTACCCCTGATCTTCCTTACACTTTCCTGCGGGCCAGCCTTCCGGATGGCGAGGACGGCGGGGGACGCGGTTCCTTTCGGAACCCACTTGGCCAGTGTGGCGACGAAGCCGTGTGAGCAGAAGCAACGAGAACTGGCCAAATGATAAAACATAAGTAGAATCTCCCCAAGTGGGGAACGAGCAAGGATCAGCTAAACATGTGTTCCAGGAAAAGGCAGCACCGTGTGGACACACACTATCCGTCTACGTCAGCTTCCTTTAAAGCAGGTGCCGGGTGCCAAGATGCGCCAGCCGCCGTCAGCGTCGGCACCGGCCCTTCCTCGGCTCCGTGTGTGCTCTGGCGTCCCGAGAATGACCAACCATGGGGACCAGGAGGTGGGAAGAAAACACGAGGTTTCATACGGGAAAAATCAGATGGTTCATGAACGGTTACTCATTTAATATAGAAAGCAATCTGTACTGGTAGCTTTATTTTGTAGTGAGGCTGCTTGGAGGGTCGGTCGGACCACGCGACGAGCCACGAGTGGGTGGTGGACGTGGTCTCTGCCCGGGCAGCCACGGTGAGTGGGAGGAGAGAGCGGTGTCGGGACAAGTCTCCCTCGGAGGATTCCAGACTGGCCCTTCCGGTGCCAGCCCTGAGTGTCCCGGACTCGAACCCGCGCTGGACCCCACGCACCTGCCCCTCCTGTTCGTGATACGCTGAGATCGCTGCCTCCGAGAGAGGGGAGGACAGTGTTACCCTCGAGCACAAACGTTACGTTAGCACAGCATAAAAACCTGGCGACGTCTTTAAAATTCCAGGGGGACTCTGTCCAGGAACAGAGACAGAAACAAGGACCATCGAAGGCAACCGATCTTATTTTTCTTATGAATTCATGTCCAGCCGCATTTTCACTGTGATAAAATTCCACTATGAGTAAAACACAAACCATCAAATCGTCAAAAACCGGGACAATCTCCAGAGGCCGGTCCCCTGACATGGCGCGCCCGCCACTGACACGGCGCGAGCGCCAAGGCAACCACCGTGGAGTTTTCCGAATTGTGCGTTGCTCTGGCTTTGGCGCTTTTCCAAAGCAGCTATTTTGTGTGTCTGCACAAACGACGCTGTAGGACCGTCCGATTAAAACCTCACATAACTTTCAAACTAAGAAACTCCGATTTGAACAGACTCTGGCGGGTCCGCGGCCCTTCTCCCCAGGCGCACCTGAGGGGTCAGGGGAAACCCAGGCCGCGCCCGCCCGCCCGCCTCCCTGCCTGTGAGTGCTGTCACCCGTGGGCGCTTCCCGCCTGTCTCAGCAGGCGCAGCCGGGCCTGGGACACGGGACGCACGCACAGGGCTTTCAAAGGGGAACGCGCCCTCGGCGTTGGAAAGCGACTCGTGTCATTATGTTGATGTTACGTGAGCTCCGTCTCTGTGGTTCTCACGACCAACTTCCCGAGTCATGAACATCACCCACACCCTGTTTGGTGACGACGCAGAAGTGATAATCTCTTTAACAGAAACCGTCTTTGAAAGGACACGAGAACGTCAATCCACAAAACCACCAGCAGTTCCGCTTGACCCCGGTCGGCAAAGCCCTCGCGGACCCTCCTGGCCGGGGCACTTCCCTCTGCACGGGCAGTTCCCGGGGCCGTGCTCTGTGCGGATTCTTTTCGTCTCAGATTAGGAAACGGGCAAGCGGCTCGAGTCCCACAGCGACACGCGGGAACAGAACCAACCTCGCTGGCGCAGGCGGCTGTCGGTGCAAACAGCACCCACGACGTTCACGTAAAGGTACGGAAAGTGACAATTAACTGCAGGGAGTTTCCTCCCTAAGGCAAAAGCCTCCAAGCAGCAAACGTAAAGCCCCACCCTGCTCGCTCGGGCACCTGTGTGGGCACCTGTGTGGGCACCGCAAGGCCACCTGGCTCCCAGCCCCCTCCCAAGAGAGCCGCCACCTGGCCGGAGGAAGCCCGGTGTGTGAGAAAAGGCCAGGCAAGGAGGGGTGAGAGGGGGACACTCACCTGCCCGTCCTGTCCGACGTGATGGATCTGGAGGTTGCCCTGCAAAGGGTGACGGGAGAGGACAGTCAGGGACAAACATGCCAAGATGGGTTCACACAGAGGCGGGGGCCGCCACGCCACAGGGACAGCTACAGAAACTTGACCCCAAAACCAAAATATTTCAACTGAGTTTCTAGGGACTGTTTTTCTTTAAAAGACAAAGCAACTCAAAATAAAAACAGTTGCACTCATTTCCCGTACCTTGACCCCAAATGAAAATGTCCTATTTTTTTTACTTTTTATTTTGAAACAATTTTAGATTCGTAAGAAGCACATGAAGTAGAACGGAGAGGTCCCGCGCGCATCTGCCCGGCGCTGCGGTGGGGTGACGCGCACAGCCGTGCCGCGGCGGCACGGCCCAGACAGGGAGGCCACGCGAGGCAGCAGACCCGCCGGCCCGGCAGCCGCAAAGCTCTCACCGGGTGGAATCTGTTCCCACTTATCGTGAGAAAGAGCTGCCTTAGGTCTGGCAGAAGCTAAATGTCTCTCCGCAGCTATCCTTGTTGTAACAAAATAATTGCCTGCAATTTCTTCTGATTCATTGCATTCAATTTCCAATAAAAACAAAAAAAAATACTGAATTATGTATACAAGATAGGTTCCATTTTGAGAACTGGAAAAAAAGAGCAAAAATAATAATTAAAAAATTAAAATTTAAGAAGTAGTCTAAGGATTTCTTCTTAGCATCGACAATAAAAAGCAAACGTGTGTTGACTTTTTCTTTGACTACTGTAGCGATTTTCCTTCATTTCAAACAACTACGCGCAGGTCAAGACCCTGACAAGAGTGACACAGGCTCTAGCGCACGAGGAGCCTTGGCCGGCCCTGCCTGGTCAGCGTGGCCCCCGCCGGCGCCCGCGCCGCGGGCCGACCCGACACCTGCTGTGCTCTTCCTCACGGCACATGCGTGTAACAGAAGCAGCCTGTGCTGCCGCTGGGACACGAGCAAACTTCCGAAAAGCAGCTCCAAGAGCCGGCACCACGGGGCTGCCACACACTTGCTCTGCGAGAGCTCCCGAGAGGCCCCGTGACAGCCCCCGGCTTCCCCGTCACCGCCAGCGCTCTGTCTGCCTCCGTGTCCCGGGCGGGGGACACCTGGGATCTTGGCAATGGACGCCAGCAAAAGCTGCTGCCGTCACCGCCTGGGAACAGGCATGTCCGTCGTCTCCCAGAGACAGAATGAGGGAGCCCACAGCTACACGCATCACACAGCGCGACGCGTGTGCGCTGCTGGGCGGGCGGAGGGGAGGGAAGGGAGCGAGGCCACCTGTGCAGACCACCCCCTGCCACGCAGGGCCCCCCAGGGGAGAAGGGCGGGCAGGTGGGAGAGAAGGCCTCGGAGGCCCCTCCAGCAGGAGCAGACGGTCTTTACGAGAACAGGCGAGAGGCTGCGGAGACAGGTGGGCAGGACAGGTGGGCAGGACAGGTGGGTAGGACAGGGGAGCAGCCTGCACCTGCGCCCTAGGAGGAGGGCGTCCTGCGACCGCGCCAGAGCAACGTGTTCCCGGCACTCCCATTGGCCGGCCGTGCGGGGACGGAGGCCCGGGACGCCGGGCGCGGTGCCGGCTGGGGCGGCCCCAGCCCCAGGGCCACTCACCTCGCTGTCCTGCGTGATCTGCACCTGCTCCCCTTGAGGCACCTGGGCGATGTGGAGGTGTCCCTGTGGGATCCGCAGCAAGAAAGACACAAAGGAGCATCAGAAGGCAATCAAAACCACAGGAAACGAGAAACATCTTCCGGAACGTTTGCTCTCGATTATCTGCTCTATTGCTGAACTGTGCAATATAGTATGTGCGTGGTACAAGCCTATTAAATCACTTCTCTAAATTAAATTTCACGTACACAGCCGGGCCCCCTTATCCCCAGCGGATGCATTCCCAGAACCCCCACCACCGGAGGCCCGAGCCCCATGCGTGCTCTGCGTCCCCCTCCCCTGCACGCCGCGAAGCGGGGATGTGCGGGGCAAAGGGACGCATCTCATCCCGGAAGAGACAGAGCAGGATGATGAGTGACTACACCACACCACTCACGACAGCAAGCCATTGACAACTGATAAACTGTTTACTTCTAGAATCTTCCATTTGACTTTGTGGGCCACAGTTCACCACAGGTAACTAAAACCTCGGAAAGTGAGACCGTGGCTGAGGGGCTACCGTGTGGCACACGCAGGACACTCCATGGTACCTCTTAGAGGAGCAACGGGACCCGGGAAAAATGGGTTAAATCTCTACATGCACTAAACACGTAAATTTACGAATGTGCACGGCACGTGGAAAAGAGGGGAAACAGGAAATCAGAATGACGACTTTTTAAAGTTCCACTCGGAGGGACTGGAAACCTGGCGGGAACACCAGAGGGTCTCCCCGTGACGGGAGGGCAGGACGGGCCGCCCACGCCGCGTGGGACAGGCTGTGCGTGCGTGTCTGCGCCGACGGCAGGGCCGGCAGCTCGCTTTTAATCGAGGCGACACCTACACGGCTGTTTACACAGCTCAGCTCCAGTAAACAGCTGTAAATGTGGCTCCAAAAAATCAAAGAACCCAATTAAAACGCATTTCTGTTTATAGATACAGGCAGATGAATAATTCCCATGAACCTTAACTTAGCCAAAGGAAATACCTACTATCTGATTTGAAATTCTTAGTCAGAATGGGTCTTAAATAAACTCCCGTAGAATGTTCTGTGTAAACCCTATGGCGAAGTTATCTATTCTGGAATTCCCTCAAAGAACCTTCCCACTAACAGGATGAGAGTAACTGCCTTTGTAATGTCAATGAAACAAATTTAATAAACGTATTAAATTCACTTTTCATGACTGTCTCATCACTTTTGGAAGAAGGAAAAAACCCTCCCATGAGCACCCGCGTTTTCCGTAAGCCTCCCCTGCTCCGGGCAGCGTGTGGGGGCCACGCTGACACGAGAGCCGCCACGTGCCCCTTCTCATGGAGCAGGGCCCCGTGTGCAGGAGGGGCCCCAGCAACAGGGGCTCGGCGGCCAGTGCCACCTTCAAGGCCCCGAGGAGCCTGGTGTGATTAAAACATCAGCTACGTCCTGGGGGAAACTTAAGATTTCTGGTTCCCAGCAGAGTTTCCGGTTTCACCCTCATCTCTGAAACGTGAGCGTGCACAGCTGCGTCCTTCTGCGTTAAGTGAGGTGCGTGCAAAGCATCCGGCCGTCCGCGTGCTCCGGAAACGGAGTGACAGCTGCCCCCTGCCCCCCTCCTCCCCTCCCCGCCCCGTCTCCCCGAGACCCGATCGAGAAGGGTACATACTACTTGCACCTGGCCGTCCTCGCCGATCTGGTGGATCTGCACCTGCTGCGCGTTGGCCAGCGTGTAGTGCAGCGCCTGCGGCGGCGGCTGCTGGAGCTCGCTGGCGGGGGACGGGGTGCCCATCATCGGCTCTGCGGGGAGAGGCAGGGAGGGCGTTAGGCCTTCTCGGGAACCATCCCCCATGGAACAGGGAACAACACGGGGGTCGCAGCCTCCCCCTCGCCCCCCACGGGAGAGAAGAAGAACGTTTCGTCAGCGCGCCCCCACTCTGCAGAGGCCGTTCATCGTTAGTTTGGCAGATTTCTGACATGGAAACCAGGAGGGTCTGAAGAACTGATTGACGCTGTGGTAACAAAACTCCTCCTATTTCCATAGACTTATTTAAATGAACCAAGATCCTCAGGATGTATCAGCAAAAATGAAAAATAGGACTAGAACTGACATTGAGACCCGTTTCAGACCAGCAATAAACAGTATTTGTCCCGGATAATTAAACAAACTAGGGAAAAGCTCCATCCGCTCACTTGAAGATCCATTTCCAAAAGATTTTACCTTCTATGTTTAATCAAAACGAGCTACATATGTTTTGAGGTGTTGTGCACTGATTTTAATTGTAATGATACCACAATCATAATTTTCAAGGTTGCAGATAATTATGATTGATCAATAAAAGAACTTTTAAATATAAAAATATATTGTACACTTTGGGAGGTCGAGGCAGAAGGGTCACTTGAGGCTAAGAGTCCGAAACAAGCCTGGGCATTACAGCAAGACCCCGTCTCTACGAATAGTTTAAAAAATTAGCTGGGCGTGGTGGCGCATGTCTGCAGTTCTACCTACTGAGGACACTGGGGTGGGAGGATTGCTTGAGCTCAGAAGTCTGAAGTTGCAGTGAGCTGTGGTCGTGCTACTAAGTCCAGGCAACAGAGTAAGACCCTGTCTCCCCCCCAAAACAGACAGATAGATAATAGTATTAAGATGAAATTCTGTGAGAGAATTAGAATATTAATATGGATGAGGGCCGGGCGCGGTGGCTCACGCCTGTAATCCTAGCACTCTGGGAGGCCGAGGTGGGCGGATCGCTCAAGGTCAGGAGTTCGAAACCAGCCTGAGCAAGAGCGCAGACCCTGTCTCTACTAAAAATAGAAATTAATTGGACAACTAAAAAATATATATATATAAAAGAAATTAGCCGGGCATGGTGGCTCATGCTTGTAGTCCCAGCTACTGGGAAGGCTGAGGCAGAAGGATTGCTTGAGCCCAGGAGTTTGAGGTTGCTGTTAGCTAGGCTGACGCCACGGCACTCTAGCCTGGGAAACAGAGTGAGACTTTGTCTAAAAAAAAAAAAAAAAAAAAAATATGGATGAGGCCAGGCATGGTGGCTCACACCTATAAACCCAGGACTTTGGGAGGCTGAGGCAGGAGGATGACTTGAGCTCAGGAGTTCAAGGCTGCAGTGAGCTATGATCACACCACTGCACTCCAGCCTGGGTGACAGAGAGAGACCCTGTCTCTAAAAAAATTAAAATTAAAAAAAGAATTAATGGAAGGAGGAAAATGGAAGGTATAAAATTTCTAATAGTTAAAAGCTTTTCATATATTTTTTTAAAAAATGATGGTAAGTATCAAATTGCCATGGTATACAGATTCCACTGAATATATTTTTTAAAGTAATATAACAATAAGCTGTTAACACTCGTGCTGGAAATGACATCCTTTTCAATTACTTTAAACTATACTGAAAAATTTTTGGTATCAACTTTTTTAAATGTCACCTTAAAAATATGCAAACTTCATTAAGAGGGCACGTGAACAAAGTATTTAAAGGCCATTCTGCTAGCTAATGAAAACTGTATAATAAATAGATACCCAAATAACTTCTGCTCCAATGTCAAAAAAAATCAACTGATTTTGACAGTTCCCGTCATTCAAAATACAGCCAAGAAGAATGGCAGTTGCCAGGGTTCTAAAAATCATAGAAGACATGATTTGTAGGTGTGATATAAATGGTTTCCAAATCTAAGATTCAAATGATCAAAATTACCGTTCACTCAATAGCTCGCTACAACCGTACAACGTGAAGACTAATTTAAGTCCCTATTTTACGATTTACACTGATATTAAAGTCTGGTGCAAAAAACTGCATTGGTTACTTGTCCACAGTCAAGAGTAGTCCAAGAGCCACGGCAAGCCACGGAAGATGATGGTGCCCACCGCAATGTAACTCCAGGGGGAACCCAAGCAGGCGCCAGACCACCCCATCCACGGTAAGGCAGAGAAACGGAGACACGGCACAGCCACGGCAGGGCCTCTCCCCTCTCACCTGGCCTGGCTCTCCCAGCGCCCCAGGACCGCCACCAGCGGGAGGGAAGACAGCCCCACACACAGCCGTGCCGGCAGCGCTTTCCAAGAGCTGGCTGTCTGCAACCCTGAACCACTGGCCACCGCCTCATCCCACCTAAGGGTTCGGCTCGCCCGTTAGACTCGCGGGGGAAAAAGGCCGAATTATATTTTAAACAATAAAATCCAGCCATGTTAAACTCAAGCACGTGTAAAATTTCACACAGTGTTGCCGGACAGGAGGGTTCAATACAGACAATTTCATAAATTGACTTTTTAAACCCCTTGGAACTCCTGCGTTTACGGCTGGTGTTCAGATCGGCCACACTAATTGAACTGGACAGACCGGCCTTGGCTCCGAATCCCATCCGCAGTATTTGTTTGGAAGTTCCTTCTTTTCTGTCTGCTGTAATTGAAAAGTAAACGAGACAAGCCCTGCTGGAATTACTGCCAATTCCAAATTAACACAAGTCTGGCTTGATCACGTTTTGGGGAACATTTCTGCCGCCAACCACCCTAAACAGTAGATCAGCTTTGTCGGGCCGAGAGCAGCTGCAAGAAGAACAAAGATTCCGAAGTCCCTTTACCTAACTCTCCACTCCGCTCTGTCTAACGTTAGCCAAGTATGCAGTATATTAAAACAGAGGACTTCTAACTCAACTGAGGTTTACGAAACACGGTGCTTTTAAAAGAACGTGTTCTACGTTTCCCTCAAAGCGCATCCCGCTGCGTAGACGGCGGCCACGGGTGAGCTGGCTCCCAGCGATCTCCGCGGGAGAGCGGCGCCCGTCTGCGTTTCCCGGCAGCAGCGCGAGACTGGACATAACAGCGCGGGAGCTCGCCCTTGCTTCTTGCTGGACAAGTGAACACCCAGAGCCACAGGAACACAGTTGCGCCCATCGCCCTCACAGGGTTTGAGGAGCCCACTTTACACGCGACTCTCGTCCCCAGCCAGGCCCGCGCGTGTCCGCTCCTCCTCCGGCGCCGAGCACGGCGTCCCTCTTCAGAGAGCGGAGCACGGCCGAGCACACGGGAACGCGGGCGACGCCTGCCCCGGCGTGAGCAGGACACGCCACTGAGGAGCAGCCCGTTCTTCGAGCGATGAAAGGTTCTGCCGGACTCTTGCTCGCGGAAGCCAGCTCAGGGGAGCCAGCCCAACCTCGGGGTCCCCGACACTCCATGCGGAAACCTGCCCCGGTGCACACATGCGGTGGCTGTGCACAACCACGGGGTCACACGGACCCACAGCCTCGCAGAAGGGCCCTGACATGTTTATAAACAAAGAAACAGAGGGAGCTAAAGAAGCACAACCACTGTCAAACTCAGTTACCGTCATTCAGCCGAAAGACACACTCACAACTGGAGGAGAGACAAGCCCTCATAAGTAAATAAACGCAGAAGTAAATGGCAAAGCCACAGGCCACGGCAAGGCAGAGGAAAGGTGGCCTGTGCTGGAGGCACACAGCTCCCGGGTCCCCGCCGCGCAGTGGGACACAGACCCCGGCCGGCCGGGCCCCACCGTGACTCACTGGCTCAGTCAGCGTCGCCACCCCCCGAACGCGGGCTTTGCGTCAGCATCACATGTGCTTTGAGAAACGTGGAACTCTGGGTCACTCCCCAGAAGCACTAAACGGAATCTGAATGTCACGTGACTCCAAGGGGGTCCCTGTGCGTGCTGAAGGCGAGGACGCTCCCCTTCTCCACCGACGTGCCACTTCCTCGGACATTCCGTGGACCCAGTTACCAGACCTCCCGAGATCTGAGTTTCTAGCCATTGCCTTTAACCCTTCCCCCAAAGCAAGGATTTCAAATGCCGCTACCCCCACGAAGGCCTATCTCTCAACGGTTCTCTGAGTGGCTCCAAAACGCTGCCATTGTGACCGCGGGTCGGAAGAGCTCAGAGCCGGGCGGGATCGCACCGTGCACAGATGAAGGTGCGATACACAGGCAAAGCACCTGCAGCCACGCTGACCCTGAGGAGGCCACATCGCACGAACGTGGCTGACCAACCGCTCAGCTTCCCGTGCCGCCACGTCACGGCTACCCCCTGCGAATGCTCTGCGGCTACATTTGCGGCTATGAAATTCCATCTCACTACATTTGCCCCTTCGAGATCTTTCGGTGCCCTGATAACGCAGACCAACACAGCCGGCCCTTGAGTCAGGCCACACAGCGAGAGCGGCTGGCTCACGAAGGTGCCGGGCAAGAGATTTAACTTGGGTTTCAATTCCCCACTGGATGAAATAAACCACTGATCTGACCAAACGGACACAGCTGGACAACCACCCCCTCATTTTCCATCTCTGGAATTCCCAGGGGGTTCTTCTATATCTTCTATCTCTCTCCTTGCAATGTCCCTATTCCCCTTTAAATCCTTGACTGTAATTTTAATACAGGTTTTCACGTCCTGGTCTTTAAACTCCAGACTAGGTCTCTTTCTGTCGAGGGGTTTCTCTGGTCCTGGGTCACTTTCCTGCTTCTTGGTATTGTTGACTGGACACAGGACATTGTGGATTTTGCTTTTTGGTGTCTAGATGTTGTTGTCTTTCATTTTAAAAGTGTTGTTACTTGTGATTCGGCGTGACCTTCCCAAGGCTGCTGCTAACTCGGCCTTTACTCGGGGGACAGTTCACCCCACTAGCAGGCTCTGCCTTCTGGCGCCTCTCCGGGAAGCCTTCGCTGACCACGGAGGACCTGACCCCTCCAGCTGGTGGGAACCTGGGCACCCCTCGCCCGGAGCGAGCCCAGGAGCATTTGGCTCCGACACCTGCGGCCCTGTGCCTGGTGCCCGCGTGTCTTCGATCCAGCGAACACGGGAGGGACCCTGTGCAGACTCTGGAGCTCGCGTTTGTGGACACTCTCAAGACCTTGATTCCACAACTCGAAGCCACCTCAGCCTCTCTGAACTCCGACCCGCGCCCCCACCTGGCGGCACAGCCGCGCTACGAGTGGAACCTCCCCCGCTGCGGCGAGGCCCAAGCTGTGCCTCCTGAAGGAAGCCCAGGGTGGCGGCAGGTCACCTCCGGGGGGTCCCGGTCCCGTGCTGGTTGCTGCCCAACGTCTTACAAGAGCCGTCCGTGGGTTTTCGTCCTGATTCCCTCTGGCTCCTGTGACAACGTCACGACTGAAACCAGAAACCCCCTCCCCCTGAATTTTAATCAGCATTTTATTTATAACTCTAAAACTCTAATGCAGTGTTTACTGGAAACAAATTAGGAACTATAGCAAAATACAAGGAGAAAAATGCAAATGATAATCCTACTAACCCAGAGACAGCCGCTGCTAGAATGACCACATATAGAAGATCTCCAATCACAGTCCACGTGTAGCTCTACGTCTTTAATAAAAATGGGACCACACCGTAACTATAGCCTGCCCCTGCTCCCAGTGAGTGACGTTCAGCAGCGTATCTCAACTCGTGGGCTCGACTTCTATACCTTCACTTCCGTAGCCGCCGGCTACGGTGCCGCTCGGGATTTCAGCAAATGCATCTGACGCACGCCCAGGACTGCCCCCTCTCTAAACTCCCAAGACAGCATTCCTACGTGCACTAGAAAGGCCTCGACTCCCCACCAAGAGCTTCTTCGACACTTGCCACTCCGAAGAGCACTGCTTTCGGGGCACGACGTGGGTGGCCTGCTACGGCCAGCCACCTCCCATCTCCAGCCACCCCTGGCAACAGGCACGGCTGAGTATCTGATAACTACCAAAACAAATGCACAGCCGCTTCCTGCGGGATGGCTCGGAAGGACTCTGAGCTCTCCAGGAGACCTGGTTTAGTGACTTGCAACGCTTCCAGAACAAAGAGTTCTGGCCCACAAAGACCCCGGCTCAGAAGAGCTGGCCCTGCCCACAGCTGCCCCGGGTCCTGACCCCACCCCCAGCCGGAGCTCGGGTTCCAGGAGCCGCTGCCAAGGGAGCTACTGTGGGAGTTTAAAAAGAATTGTTTTAATTCAAATATTTATTCAAATATTTTGGGATGTCTTGGGTGAAAGGCAAGATAAAGTCACATTGTCATTCCCAGTAAAAATTTTCCCAGGGAAAAACAATCCTTCCAGTAATGCCTCTAAGAGGATTTTTTTCCCATTATCTTGTGGATAAGTCTAACTGAGGCCAAAAATTCAAAATAAGAATAAAGAGTATAAAAATCTGGAATCCACCCAACCCTTCATCTGCAGTCACCATGCAAATAACAGTGATACAATAACGTTACTGTTACTGTCGTTACGCTGCGAGCCAGGCAGACAGCGGAGGGAGGAGGTGAGCAGGCTTCGCGCGCACCTGTCCAGTCCCTGACCCAGCCCCTTCTCTGCCCCGGACCTACGTCAGCAGGCAAAGGCCTCGACACCCACTACCTAGAAAACCTCCAGGTGGCCCAGCGGGTCCTCTGTCCCGCAAGGCGGAGCCTCGAGTGGGTCTGGCGGAGGTTTTCTGCCCGGGAGGTCAGCACACAGAGTGGAGGCTTCCTGCCACCGGGCCCCAGCAGTCGCTGCGATTCTGCAATGTGCACCGGCCTCGCTCAGAGCACAGCCACGCGGGCTGCTCTGGAGCTGGAGGGGAGGGCGGCGGCAGGTCCTGCAAATCGCAAGGCGTACCTGAGGCACTGTAGGAGGACGAGGACGGCGTTCTCCTCGAGAAGCTCTTGACCGCCAGGCTCTGCCCCCGCTGTTTCCGCCGCCAGGCCGTCCGACACTTGGAGTCGATGCTCTGCTTGATCCGGTACCAGTCGGATTCCGTGATTCCGAATTTATAGAACAGGTGGCCTACGAGAACACATCACAAATGAGAGGTGTGAGGTAAAGGCCTTCCTCTAGGGCCCAGCTGTTGGGGAGCAGCCGCCGCACCCCCAGACGCACCTGCGGGGCCTGAGCCCTGCTCTGTGCAAGGACAGAAGGTCACACATCACAGAGACGTGGTTAGCCCGTCAATAAACGATCCCCCAAGTACAAATACGTACTAGAGTACGGGCACACGTTCTTCTAATTCACCTGACTTTTAAATACCTTCGACATGCGGAGCGGGCGGGCCACCGAGTGCTCCCACGAGTCCCCAGCCGCTCCCCCGGCCCTGAGTTCACAGACGGCACTTCACGTCCAGAGAGCAAAACCGAGCGTCTCACCAATTCAGTGGAAACTGGTTTTCTGAACCTCCAGCTCATTGCCCTTCACGCTCACTCGTGTCTGCTCGGTGACCTCCCTCACTGCCTCCGGGTCTTGGCCGGAACGTCACCTACCCTCACGCCCAGCCGTGTCCCCGCAGCCTGTCCTCCCACGCCTGGGACCAACCATTCATTCGGAGCACCGATCACTTTCCAACACGCGAGAATTCATCCGCTTACGAATCTGTGTTTACTCCTTGCTTCCCTCACAAACACGGGGTCTCCGTGTTGTTCACCTATGCGTGTCAAGCACCCGGCATGTCTGGGCACATAGCAAATGCTTAAATATTTACTGGATAAACATTAATGCTTACATACCTATTGGATAAAAAATGATTGCAACTGGCCGTAAGGCATCCTTCCATTGCTACCTAAGTCTGCTGGGTGCGTGCGTGGCTTGCTGGGGCCCCTCTCATGGCTGCTCAAGTAGGACACTCTCCGCACGGGCAGGGACTGCGTGCTCTGCCGCTGTTCTTATCCCTGGAGCCCCTGCACCTGGCTGCACCGGCACTGCCCACACCCCCCGTGGGGCTGCCGAAGGCGCGTGGTCCCACGCTCCTCCAGGGCTCACCCTGCACACGGGAGAGCACCTGCCTGGTACCCGGTTCCTCATCACTCATTTGCAAGAGAACGGCATCCAGAGCCCCCTCCTTTGACAAGGGGGAAACTGAGGACAGGACACAGCAGCGCCCTGTCGCGGGCCCAGCCCACGTCTCACCAGACCACGCGACCCCTTCTTTGTACCAAATGGCACCAGGAATTAACGATGACAAACTCGGGAATGCTAAGAAATTCTCTTCAACGCAGTGACCTCGAGAGCTGGCTCATGCAACGCCACTGATTAACAGGAAGATAAATGGATGGAATTCAAAGTTGTAACAACAAAAAGATTAAGCTGAGATACGTCCTGTTTTGACTACTGAGAGCACGGAGTTTGGACCATCGGCTGAGAGTTAAATTACCGCCCAAGCCCTAAAAATGTGTCTTTACTGAGACCAAAATACTAGAAATAATCAAAACAGAGGAAGTGTTTGTTTTAAGTACCATATTAAGTATCGAAAGTATCTTGGAATCTGGAAAGACATCTCTTGACTTTTTCTATGAATACAAGCTTAAGACACTTTTGACTCTAAACAGAGTGACAGCCAAAGTTTCTTACTCTAGATAAAAAAAAAAACAAGTTAAGGAGGGGTAGGATTTACAGGATCAGAAAGAACAATAACCTAAAGTAGTTTCGGCAGCTCTTTTGCATCCTCGTGCATAAAAGGAAATTCACAAACGAAGCAGCAACTCTCCTTTCTCGTGTTCTCTCAGGTCATCTCTAAAATAACCACAGGATCGCCATTCAACAAACACCAGAGTGACTGCTCTGCGCTAGGGACAGCCTCACTGAGTCTGGGCCTGCTACCAACTTCAGGGAGAGAAGAGCCCAAATGCAGACTGCAATTGCCATAGAAACCAAGTATTAAAATTACAGCTGAATAATTCCCAGCAAACCCAACCACTGACTATGGTTTCAGAAGGACCCAGCCGCTGACCGTAGCTACCAGGGAGCCCAACTATTAAACTCAGGTAAACAGTCATGGGAGAACCCACCGCCGGCTGCACTTACAAAGGGCCCACCTACAGCTGTGGTCGTCAAGACACGCAAGGAAACTACAGTCGCACGCAGTGTGAAAACACGTGTGGAGCTGTCAGCAACGAGATACACACTCAAAACCATCCCTGTCCTCCTCATGTCTTCACACCCAAGGAGAAAACTTCTAAATACTTCTAGGGATTAAGGAAACTATGTTAAATTTCAACATATATTTCATATATTCTTTTCCATCACTAACAAGAATACATACACTATGTAAATATATGTTTTAATATACATGAAATGTTATATATGTTTTATATATCCTATATAAATAACATGGGTGTATAAATACAGGGAATGAGTGAAAACGTTAACATTTAAATTCAACTTTGTAAAAATCGATTTGCCAGTTCAAAACCTGGTTTCTGTCCTTTAAAGAAGGAATCTACACTCACACAGTCACACAGTCTGCTGACAAGTCCTCCTAATTCCTCCCAACAGCAACTTGAGGCTCCGATTGACGGCAAGGCCCCTGGTGACTGCCAAGAAAAACCGACCCATGAATCTGCAGCAAAAGCGTCTCTGCCGTGCAGAGCTGTGGTTTGGAAGGAAGGTCTGATGGGGTCCGGCACGGCACAAGATTCTCGCTCGGACCCCACGGGGGGGGGGGGGGGCCCGTACCCCCCTAGGCGCCGCAGCCCCGGAAGCAAGG
>CAUYPO010134098.1:0-27927 GCA_963574435.1 Cheirogaleus major
AGAAGTAGATTTGAAATATAAGTTGTTCCCAGCTACTTGGGAGGTTGAGGCAGAAGGATTGGTTGAGCCCAGGAGTTTGAGGTTGCTGTGAGCTAGGCTGATGCCACGGCACTCTAGCCCAGGCAACAGAGTGAGACTCTGTCTCAAAAAAAAAAAAAGAAAAAAAAGAAATATATGTTGTGAGAATCATTGTTCCAGCCATGTTGAACTTAAGCTTCAAGTCAAAAAGGCTAATTCTTACAGGGCTCTTTGAGCCCTGCCACCAAACTAGGTTTTATCTGACCAGCTCAAAAATGTCTGAATCCCACTTAGATTCTAGCTGACATCGATACCTTACAAACTATGAAGCTGACTTCGAAGCAATGTGGAAATGTGTTAGCTTTGGTGACTCAGGAGATGTTATTAAAAAACCTTTCATTATTTTATGGATGGAGAATTATATATTATTTCAAACTAATATTTCTGGATAGTGCATATTATATTTCAACTACAGTTTTAGTTTGTTTTTCAATCTGAAACAGCCTTAGCCAGACCTGTATCTCTGCCTCTTTCTTAGTCTCGTTTTTATCATACTTACATCCTCATCATTTATCATAGTGGAGCTACTAATAACTCTTCCAAGGTTTTTTTGTTGTTGTTGCTGTTATTGTTGATTTGAGTGTGATACTTTAATGGGACTAAAAGAGGAATGTATAAAACAAAAGAATAAAACCTATCAGAGTTAGAATAGGTGCTAATTAACCTACTCTAGCATGTAGTTTATGTAGGCTCTCAATATGATGATATTGAGTTAATAAGGTTTGTGATAGATACCATGTGTGATATGTGTGTATTTAAATGTATTAACACAAAATTATCTAATAAAAATAATTAGTCATCTAGGGAGAAACTCTCCATATAATGAGAGCATTTTTTGGGGTGTGTCTTACTTGAATAACAGGATGGGCTTTCAGCTAGGAATATTTGAGATTCTCATGTTGCAAGATTAAGTCAAAATATTCTATCTAGAACAGAAGTACTCTTGGTGGAGCCTAAGGAATAACCTACCTTATAGTCTGATGTTACAAAAGAATCTGCTCAAACATATGATCTCCGTCAAATGTAAAGTTAGGGCCTGGAATCACACCTTTCATTTTCTTTTTGTCTCCTTTAGCAGCCCTGAAGAGTTTTCTCCAAATTGCAAACTGGAGTCAGGTAATAAATGTTTGTTTCTGAGCTTTCAGAGGAAGCTGTTTATTTTAGTAGGCAATTTTCATGTGTGATGAAGTGAAATGTTGAGAAGGCAGCCTCTCATCAGTGGACAAACAATGCCTAAGAATTTAGCTAATGGCCCCCCTTCAGTGCAGAGAATAGATGGTAACAATTGTACTTGCAGACTAGACCCAGAGCTGCTTGTTTGGCTGCTAGGTGTTAATGCAAATTTGTTCTTCAGCTCATTCAACCCTGGGGCTCCCATCCTTTGATTTAATTAAATGTAATTGGTTACATTGCTCCTCCCAGGCCCCTGAGGTGTTTTTGTTTATTGCTTACTCTTTGCAATAAAGCTTCAATTCATGGCACAAAATGCTGGATAAATAAGAGTCTTTTTTTCCTATGTTGGATTTGCTTGGAGATTATTTCCTCCAAATAGTTTGGCTTTACTGTTAAAAGTAAATGACCAGTGAAATAAACTCACTGGGTGGCAAATGTAGCATATCCAGAAGCAAGGAATTAAGTAGGGTAAATTACATGAGATTAGGAAAGGATATGAAGTTGTAATGTTAAATTAGTAAAGATTTGCAAGAGTACTGTAACACTGTAAATAAATAATGCTTTAATAAGTGAGATTGTCATTGTTGGAGCACATTATTATTAAAAAGTTACTTTACAATGCCAGTTATGAAATAATCTGTAAATTTATTTTTTAATTATGCAGAATTCTCTTACTCATAAATATGCAAGTGGCATTGTTGGGGACAAAAATGAGAATGATATTGACTTAAGTCAGCACAATTAATCTATTCCTTTTTTATGAGAGCTTTTTTCCCTTCTGCCTTAAGTATATATTTTTTCCTACCTGGAGATATCATAAATAACATTTTTTTGGTAAAGTGTTACTTTTTCTCCCTTTCAAGTTTTTATCTTAATTTGAGAATTGGGATAAATTATCTTTGTATTAACTTCTGAGGAAGAACTCAGTAATTTAGGAAAATTAAGAAAATACAATTAGTATTTCCCAATACAGTTTTAAGTACCAAGCTGTATAAATGACTTTTCTCCTTTTGTTCCTTCAGTGGAATAAAATGGCCTGCCAGAAACTGGTATTTATTATAGTGTTTCCTGTTAGTTCTTTTATTGCTTTCTTCTTTTCCTGGTCTTTATTTTTCCCTCTTTTGCTATAGAGGGATACTACATCAGTGACATTTTCGTTAATGCAATAGACTTTCTAAACCTTGCTGTGTCACAGGCCTAACTCGTATCTCTTTTGATGGAAAAAAAAATGAAAAATCCATGATAAGAACACAGGTATTCTCAGTGCAATATAAAGCTTCAATTTCTCACAATTTTGCAGAAATTATTTTCTAGGTTGCTCTCACATTCTATTGCTGAGTTACTAGGGTTTTAGGTTTATCATGTTGTGCTGTCAGGTTAGGCCTTTCTTCTGGTGGATGCCCCTGATGAAAACCAAATGGTAATAGAAAACTAGAAAACATTCCCCTTGGGAAGTGGGGAACTGGTCTCAGATGCTAGCTCAACAGTGAGCTTTCAGAGAAGAAATCAAGTACCATATCCACATCTTGGAAATGAACTGTTAAAAAGGCTGCGCTTTACTTTCAGAGCGAGCTTCAATATTTATTTCTTATCAGTGCATGTGTAGGCAGAAAACTCAATTGCAGTCCTGGGTCCAAAAACTTTGGATGAACTAGGCGTGGTGGTGCAGAACTGTAGTCCTAGCTACTAGAAAGGCTGAGGTGGGAGGATCACCTGAGCCCAGGAATTTGAGGTTTCATTGAGCTATGGTCGTCCCACTGCACTCCAGTCTGGGTGACAGAGTGAGACCCTGTCTCAAAACAAAAACAAAACCAAAAAACTCCAAAAACCTTGGATGGAAATCACAGGCTTTCTTTGACAACTGGCTTCAGGATGATTTAATTTCTTGCCTAGTTTATATACATACGTATTTTACAGTTTAAAATAACTCTTGCCCCACATACAGGCAAATAAGAATGTTTAACATATTACAATGTGGTAGATACTGAGGGTTTTTTTCTTTTTTGTAAATGGAAATGTAATGTGATAGACAGAAGGGAGGGTTTTATCCTTTAGATAAAACCAGATACTCTTCTCTTGTACTTGAGTAATTTTCCTCCCTGCACACTGGTAATAATAAGCCCATTGCCCGTCCCCTGACTGTGACTCTCCTGAATCCATAGCTTTGATTGGAAACTCTCAACCCCTGACTGGCCTCCGGAGCACTGATTACGAAGGCACCCCACTCACTTCCTTCGTAAACATTTGGCAGATCAGAAAGTACTGAAAAGCGATGCCCCTGGCTCTCAGAAGAGGGTACTGGTGGGAGAAGAAATAGAACATTTTCTCTCTTGCAGCTGTCAAAGAGTGATTATGTCAAATGGGTTTTCAAGGAGCCACAAAGTAATTGCAGGGTAACTTCTTGACATTATTTTCTAATGTTTGACTCAGCAGATGATGATGATTAATTGATGTGTATTATTTTATGGCTCTTTGAAACTTTGTTTGATACTTTAGATAGAGGTAGGACTAAGTCTTCATTTAGACCAACATAATTTGCCTTAAATTTTAACATGTTAACTCTTTTTTTGTAATATATGATTTTCTAAACTAACAAGTCTTCTGGTGGCTTCTAGGGACTATGTTTAGAACTACTAAACTACTAAAAGGACTACTGCCTTTTTCATGTAGATTTAAAAAAAAAAAAATCAGATCATGTGTTTTCCAAATAGTGTTTTATTCTTTTACTAAGATGTTACTGTTAAACTCTGTAGCTATTGTGAGAATTAAATGAATTAAATCTTGAAAAGTGCTTAATACTTGGCAAATGTTAAGCGCTCAGTAAATGTCAGCTATATTAAAATATGACATAGTAACCATTAATCTGTCTATTGGCTTACGTCTTTTTATGAATTTTAGTTTAATTTAAAATAGTTGGGAATATTCAAATACAGTAGACTTAAAATATATTTATATTTATTTATTCTTTTCCAGGGCATATCTTATATATTATATGAATGTCTATTATTAATTGATTCCAAGCAAGTAATTGATTTGGGTAAGCCAAGATCTGAACTTCATAAATAATGCAGTAGAAACTAAAAAAATACTAATTAAAATAGTAGGTAATAAATATAGTGGAGCTTTTATTGTTTTACTGAGTTTGTAAATTTTAAATGTATTTTTTAAAAATCAAAGTTGTCAATGAGATGAGAAGTGTTTAGTGATCATAGGGTATCCATAAGTTTGTTACTAAAAGATGTTTCATAGCCAGAATGTCTCTTATAAGAAAAATATGTCTGACGTTCTGAGGACTCATAATACTTTCTATTTATCCTAAATAGAAAAAAATTGTCTTAAGTTTTATTTTGTCGTTGTTCCAGCTAAAATAATTATTTGCTGACTCTAAACTGTTCACTAAAAAATAATTCTTCTGAGCATGTGAATGTCATATGAATGACTTGGCATGCATGGCATAAACACTAATATATGATTAACTTTTGAAAATGTGTTTAAATATAGTTTATGTAAGTAAGTGCTTTTGAGTAGAATTTCTTAAAAGTTTCCAGGTATCAATTTTTATATGAAAGTATTATTTTTTTTATTAAATTTACGGGAAATATTTTAGACTCAAAGACCTTTCTATATGGGACCCTGCATGCTCATTTACATACCAAATGCATTCATCTGTGTGGTGGTGTGTCTGTGTGCTGTGGTTTGTAAAGAAATGTGTGTTTTGTAAATAAATGAAGTAGGTAAGCTATTTATTGGCTGTGCTGCTTCTGCCTGCCAACTGGATATATCATCAACATTCCAGGTACAAAAGATGTTTAACCAGTTCAACTGAATAGTCATCCTTTGTCTCCACATGTGTTTCACAAAGAAAAGATGTTGCTCTCATGGTAACAGAAGGATGGTAGTCTAGGGTTTGCAGTGCCATTTTTATTATGTGTATACTGAATGAAAAGAAACCAAGTATTCAACTGTGGGCTGCATGGTTGTGAGGGATTTTTTTTGGTCTTGGTTGAGGTCTCCATTGATAAAATATTTTAGACTTTAAAAAAACCCATCTGTTTATAAGAAGCACAGGGAATACACCCGTCTGTTGAATGATTAAGCATATTGCTAAACAGATGGTTTAGCAATAGGTTTACTCTTCTGTAGGAATTTGTTGCTTCTAAAAGTAACAAATATTTGTCTTTCAATATTAACACATCTTAGGACAGTTTGACTGAGGTTTAATTTCATTCTAAAATAACGCTCTCATTGGCAGTCTGATCTATAAATCTTTTACCAACTGACTAAGCATTCCCTGATTGCTCTGAATCATTGGCTCTCTTGCTCTACTCAAGCTCTGCCTTTGACATGTTTGATATTTTTAATTCCCTACCAGAATTATCAGGAAACATGAAGTGCCCAGTACTTTTCCAAATCTGAAGGTTAGATATATTTGCTTCTGTTATCTCTATAATTGCAGTTATAGCAACCTGACACGGACTACTTATGATAAATATAATATAATATTAATATAATATAATATAAAGTTAGGCAACTTTATATTATTATGTACATAACTCAGCTTACAATGTTTCCTTTATTTTATTTTTTTGCTTTTGTATTTCCTTGAATTATTTTTCTCTTTCTTGTGAAGTGTGGACCTTTCTTGTAAGGTCCTTAAGATTGATGCTCTGCTTCCTTTTCTTCCTGTAAACTTATTTATTTAAATATATTATTTTTATTTCGGATGGTGAATAGATACAAAATAGTATTTATAACCGATGTGGGAGATAAAGATTAACAGAACAACATATATCCATGAATCCACTACAGTGACTGAGTGAATTATCCAGGGCAGTAAGAAGGGGGGCATATGTATGGATAATTGAGGGTTAAATGGATAATGTGTTCACCTGGGCTGGGGCCAGAAAAATCTTTCATGGAAATGGATCATAGTCTCAAGCCCAACTAGTAAAGCTATCATAGCGAACATCCTTTTCTTTGCACAAAGTTTTTGGCCATGGCAGCTGGGCAGCAAGGTCTCAGATAAGTATGTTGTTTGTTATAAGATGGCTGGCCAACATTTCAAATACTGAACAAAATATAAGCACTTTCCACAGCGTTCCACATACCTAGATGAGTGTTCTGTGAATGCTATCTGTTATTTGGATGGTGATATAATTCTGTATGATCATTTTGATTCCTGTTTCTTAGCTCTTGTTTCTATAAACTTTTTATATTAATATAAACTTTTTAATGTATACTCTACTTCCCTCAAGTCATTGTTTCTTTTATCATATTTTGTTCTAGCATTTCCTAAATTTTTAAAGTAAAAAATATCATGGTTTAATTCCTTATTTAATATACCTAGATTCATTCCAGGGGTATCGAGGTATCCAAAATTCTTCCTTTTCTATCATATATATTTCTAAGACTTACATAAATTTATATTTGAATCTGAATTCAATTTATTTTTTAAATTTAAAGTTCCATGTTTAACAAAGTAAAGGAAAGTTTTCATTCAGTTTTTTTAAATTTCATTTTTTTAAAATTTCCTCTCTTTCCTTACTTAATATTTACTGAATACAAATGTAAGTTATTTAAATTAAACTTTTGTATAAAAATACTTAACCTAATTCAAGGTAACCTCAATTTTTATAAGTCTCATTTGATTGAAATGAAATTTGAATCCTTTTTTTTAAACCAGAGGAATATCTAATATCTGCTGACCTCTAGATTTCACCAGCCCTCCCACATTCTCTACTGTCACTCTTCCCTGCACATGTCATTCTATCTTCTTAGGTGACAGGAGTTTGTAAACTGTTACCTCCTCTGTGAGGCTTATCCCATGTCCCCTGGCAGAGTTGGTGGCTAGCTTCTCTTTGTGCCGAGCTCTTTGTTTATACCCTAATTGCAACACTGTCCTATTGTACTGTATTAATAATTATCTGCTTACTTGCCAGTGTCGTTAGCAGACATGGTGGCGACTTTGTCTTATTCCTTGTTGCCTCCCCAAGATCAATTAACCCAAGTTTGTTGAATGAATGAAGTAGTCTTTTGTGTGTGTGAGAAAATCTAAAAGATGACATCCAGAGATGCTGTTAATTCTTCTCATTTAAGGATTTGGTGAAATTCAGCTGTTTTGTTAAAGCTCTCCTTCCCTTTTTAGATAACAATTGCTAATAGGTTTCCAACAAAAATAGCAAAAACTTAGACGGCTAATTTACTGTTTATGTTCGCATATATTAAACTAGGACCCCAAATGAAAATATTAGAGTAGAATGTTAATCATGATTTGAAGTCAAATCAATTAGAAAACATTATAACCAAGTTTGCTGTTATTTCTAACTTCACATAATGGCACGATGTTGTCTGGGGCATGTATGTTTTGGAATATGAGGATCATTAGATTCTTTTGAACAACTGTACACTACTTAATGAATTTACATACATAAATACTACTAATTAACATTTGTTTATTTGTTTTGCATTTCACTGCTATTTACTAACAGATTTCAAGACAATAGATAATTTTGTAAGCTCAGTTTTATAAAAACCACTAGTATTTTTGGTCCCTAGCAACCATTTAATATGTAAATTAGGTATTCTCAGGCTTAATGTACTTCATTTCTATAAAACAAATACATCATTAATCTGATTAAGTTCTTGGGTGGGAGTGCTGTCCTCAGATCATTGTGGATTGTTTATTGTTGGGCATGCATCCAAAAAAAAATTCAAGCCTGGCACTTACAGTTTAGATTTAGGAGAATTGTTGAAACCTCCTAAATGACATTTTCCAAAGAATAGAAAGGCACTGCTTACTTACAATTGCAAGCATTACCTAAAACTTAATGATGTTCTTATCCTTAATTACAACTCAGTTTGATGATGATTCAGTGCCTGAAATTATGCCATGTTTTCCTTTGATGTTATAAAATGTATAATGAAATAAAGGTGATCCAAGTGAATCAAAAATAGATTCTGGCTTTCCAGTAGTGACTTAATCACTATGTTTCTGAATTCAGAACTTACTTGACTGTCATGGCTATTATTTGGTATGTCTTTAGCTTTTAGTCAAATTTACTACCTAAGAACTGAGAATGTTTAATTTTAAGGTTAAGGAAAGTTCATGATGTTTTTATTCACATAGCAGAAGGACCTTTTTAAAAAAACTTAACATTATTTGAATTCTGCCTTCTTAGTTCACGATTTACAAAGTTGTATGTCCTCCTTTTGGAGGTGGTCTTTGTCTAATATAATAATGGTCTTCATTTACTGAATGTCTACTATGATACCTTACTCATTTGCCTAGAATCCTGTGATGTTTGGTGTATTTATTCCCATTTTACAAATGATTAAACGAAGACTCAGAGTGGTTAAGTAGGTGCTCAAAGGCCTGTAGATAGCATGTGGTTAATCTAGGACTCCAAACACAGTTCTCACTCCAGCGCTTCTGCCTCCTCCAATAGAGGAGAGAAAGAAAGGGGATATACACTAACTTGTAAGGCCAGAACTGTTTAGTAAGTTACAAAACAGGCTGAGGGCCAGATTTGACCAAAAGGCCTCAGTTTGCCAACCTCTGATTTAGGACTGTGTCATAACCCTATATATATTCTCTCAGGACTATATAACTATAATCAACAACAAAATAATTTATATCCACAATACTGGCTTTCAAACACCAAGAAAATGGATAAATTATGTTCTCTAAACCCTATTTAAGAAGACATGAAAGCATTACATCTTAGATTTTCATCAAAGAAATCAAAATAAAGTTTTCGTGTTTATAGTAATGTTTTAGGTATCTGGAAGATTCAACTTTTTGAAACACTTCATAACAGATAAAATGAAAGGTATTATTACAAGTGGATTTTGGCAGTTACAGAATTTAGAACATACCATTTTAGTTTCATACCTGAGCGTTCAATTTTATTTTTTAAAAATCTTACCTCCTTGATATTTGAGTGCTTACTCATCTGTCCGCCAGTTTTTGACATTGCAGACTACTGGTTCCTTTTTTCACACAGTATACATTTTATTGAAGAATATGAAGGAGTAGCTAAAAAAATGGTTCTTTATCTTTCTCTGGGACTTGACAACATGGTGGTCTAAAATGGGCACATCATGGCAGCGTATAGCCCAGTACATGATATAAAACTTGGATTGGCCTACTTTAAGTTATATTTAGGATTCATCCACTGTACCATTGTTAGTCAATACAGTTAGAAGGTATGATCAAATAGGATTTAGAGAACTACTACCTCTCCAAATTTCTGTTTTTGTGGACTTCTGGGTCTTTTTTTTTTTTTTTTTTAAATGTTTCTCCTCCAGAGATCCAACAAAAAGTATGATCTTTTTTTCTTGCCACCTCTATTGGTCTTATTGAAGTTAAAAAAAATAAATAGCTAAAACTTAAGTGCTTATTGTTACATTGTTCTAAGCTCTTTACGTGTAATAATTCACATTGTCTTGGTAGTAACTCTTTTAGGAAGAGTTAGATCAAGGTCACTCAGCTGGTAAATGGGGGGCTGGGATTTGAACTCAGGCAGCCTGGCTCCAAAGTTCATGCTCTTAACCATTCCTCTATACTCCCTCTCAAATTAAATATATTACTAGACTTACATCTTCCTACTATTAAACCCAGTATTAGTTTCAATAAAACAATATTATCTATTACATTAAATTGAGGACCCCAGTTTGAATTTAATTGGTTTTGAAATTTTGTCTTTAGTTTGTAAACTTGTTTTAGTTTCATGATTATATAACAGCTATAACTATAAGGAGGTTATACTTGTATTTGTACATAATAATTGAAATTATAAAAATACTTTAAGTGAATCATTAGAGTAGTCTTCTATTTATTTATTTAATGTTGCTTACGTTTAAGAAACACTAGCCAGTGACATAAAGTCAGGCTCCTCGTATGGTATGGAGTTCCTTAAAGATATACTTCCTACTTGTCTCCAGTTTGATTTCTCACCATTTCCATCTTTACACTTTACCCTTCTAAACTACTCAGGTGTGCTTTTTCTTGTCTTGACTGTCACTGTTGCATAGGATTATCTCTTCTTATTCGCTCCCCCTTTCAACTCTGATCAGGCGCCACCCCTTTTAGTAAAATGAGCATGATCCCCTCAGCTTCACCCAAGCTTGGTTGGTGTCCTTCTTTTGGTAACCCCACAGTGTTTTGTGCTCCCTTCTATCATTTTACTCATGAAATTGTTTTATAATTGTTGTACCTATTTTCATTAGAGTGATGATTGGAGCAAAGGGATAGGTGCTGACTGAACAACTATAATTAAAAGTAACTATACTTTCTCAGCCCCTTTGGCTTCATTTGCCTGAAGCCGCCGTCTTTTTTTTTTTTTTTTCCTAACTGCCTTTTAGGCCACAAATTGAAACCATCGTCAGCTGGTTTAAAGCTGGTTTAAAGCCTTAACAACTCTCATTGGGGTACAGTTTATTATGCTACATCATTTCTTATATATTTACGTAGATCCTTCTCTCATCCCAGTGACTTTATCGTGCAATTAATCTTCTCTCCCTCCCACATCCTTAATTTCTCCTTCTCCGTAGAATCATTTCTGTTAGCAAACAAACATGTTATAGTACTTCCCTGGTTAAAAGTAATTCTCTCTTGACCCCATTTCCATTCTAGCTACTGTTCCACTTCCCTACCACCCACCACATCTTCTGGTTCTTTTTTATAGAAAAACTTTTTTGGTAGAGTTGGTTCTAGTTGCTTCCCCTCACATTGTTTCTGCTGATGCTAGATTCAAGAAGTGCCAATATGTTGGGAATACCTAGATCCATCTGAAAACTTTTCTAGGGCTTTTGAGTATTGTAAGTCAGGCTCAATTTTGAGGCAGGCTCAATTTTCTCATCATTTCTGACAATGCCTCCATCTCATGGGATAGGGCTTCTTAATGTACAGTTCAGAATGAGAATGGTGGGGGAGTGCTTAGACATGAAGGGGGCTGAGTTGGGAGGGAATGGAAAAGTTATTTTGGGATGCTATACACTCTAGTCCTATGATTCTAGCACAGCCCGTGATTTCCTTGAGGATTCCTAAGGTTCTGAAAGCCAAACTGGGCCCCTCTTCTCTAAAGTTACCTCAGGACCTCAGGGAAATCATGCAAAGGGTTGGTCTTGGAAGTTGTAATAGAAAATACAGTCTTACAGTCTCTCTGTCTCTCTCTTTTTTTGGAAACAGAGTCTTGCTCTGTCACCTAGGCTGGAGTGTAGGGGTGCGACCATAGCTCACTGCAGCCTCGAACTCTTGAGCTCAAGTGATCCTCCTACCTTGGCTTCCCAAAATGCTGGGATTAGAGGTGTGAGCCACCATGCTCAGACTACCCATTTTTGAATGAAAAACCTGACATTCAGATTGCCCAATGTACCACGCTGGTAAATGCTAAGAAATTTCAGTGCTGGGATTTGAAACCCAGGTCTTGACTTCATAGCATGTGCTTTTCCCACTGTTTCCGATACACAAATCTTTTAAGTCTTAAGCTGCACTGTCCAATATGGTAGCCACTAACCCCTTAGCTTTTTAAATTTTAATTTTAATAAAATAAAATTAAGTTTAAATAAATTAAATTAAAATTTTAGCTCCTCAGTCTACTAGGCATGTTTCAAGTGCTCACTAGCCACATGTGGCATGTGGCTACCATATTGGACAGGGAAGATGCAGAATATTTCTATCAGAGGGATCTCTTAAGACTGTGCTACTTCTAAGACATTCATTTTCTGCAGAAGTATCACATACTCGTAGAATTCTATGCTATCATAGCTACTGATCCTAATTGTAGAACTTTTGATCCCTTATTTTTTTCTCATTATCCATTTTGAATATCTTGGCATTATTTTTCACAGAATTCCTCTTTTACTTAAGGTACTCAGACATCTCCATTCATCTCTTTAACCTGCATTTTCTCTTTTCTCATAATGGTCTGTTTTGAATTAGCCTTGCCACTTCTACTAATTTGAATTCCACATCACAAGATGAATGTTAGTATTACACTCTGTGCTTACCTGACCAGCACTTCAGGGATTCACCTACTAGATCATATTCTCCCTGTTAATATATTCCTTTGGGTCTACTTCCTTAACATTTTTTCTCACTCATTTGCTGTCTTTAACAATTTGCTGTATTTGCTGTCAGAACACTTTTCTGGTGACTCAGTACATGTTTATATTCAAGTCTCTTTTTCAGTTTGAGGTATCTGTATACTTGAAGTTCATGCCTTTTAATTTGACTTGCTGGAAAATAAAGAGTTATTCTTTTCCTGCATCATGAGTTGTCAGCATTAGAAAATTCTTTGACCTTTAATTATGACTATTAATTTGCCTTAAATCAGGTTGCTGGGTGATAAGATCTTAGTGAGTTATAGGATCACAATGATGATTCCAAGGTCTTAATCTTCAGCCTGTGTCATCAACCTTACAAATAGAGGAGTCTTGAGAACAAAGACTCTATCTTTGCTTTTTCCCATAGCACATGGCATGGTACCAAGCATATCATCTTGTGTATTCAGTAAATATAGGTGATTAACTGTATACAAAGGCAAGTTTAAGGTTAACCATCTCTTGATTTTTTTCTTCTTTTTTGTGACCCAACACAGAGTGAGTAATAGAATGTCTTTGTATACCTTTTAATTTGGAGAATTGATATACATAGATATAATTCAAATTTAGAAAGTGCTTCATCTTCTGCCTTATCACTCTGTAGGTGTGTATTCTCCTTATATCAACTAGTTTTACTGTAGAAGGTGATTTGAAGATTTATAGCTATAAATCATTCTTGCATTTTTATAATATATCTATTCTATATTTAGCCACAATTTTCTGTGCATTTTGACATAGTAGCTTTTATGTTAATATACTTGAAATAATATAAAGGCAAAGATAATATCCTCTTTTATCTGGACTTGTAAGACTTAAGCTATGTTTTTTATTTTTTGTTTTTCTTTTGGCATCTGCTGTGTGCAGCTATATACAGGGTCGATGGGGAGCAAAAGGCTGCCCCATAGCACTTCAGAGGAAAGATGTTGGGCTGGCTTTCAAGTTGGCCCTTGAGAAGCAGGTAGCTCCCTTGATACTGATTGGATTCAGCTTGAGAATGAAGAGCATCAGCAGAGTCTGGCTCAAATATTCATCTTTATCCATGAAAGACTCCAGTCTAAGAGGAAAAAGAATTGCATAGATGAGGCGAATGATAGTGAAGGTATGTGTGTCACTCAGCTCTTGCCAAAGCATCCCCCTAGGGGAGGGCAGGTCCAATGCCCAACAACAGTGTTTATAATTTCCCATACAGGTGTGTGTGTGTGCACGTGCATGCGTGCATGTGTGTAAGTAACAAAACTATATACATATAAACTGAAACTATATATATATTTTATTCATATCTGTTCATTTTGCTTTGATTAGTCTAATGCCAAGGTTTTCATGATTATGGCACCATGTAGTCCTTCACAGAACAGACTTAGAAACTTGTGTTCCTAGGCACTGTTATCGCTTGCCACTAAGCCATATTGTATTTCTCCCTGAATAGGTCAAACCTTTAGATAATTCCTTACATTTCAATATAATATTACCTCTGCCTCCCAAAGTTCTCCTCTCAGTACTCTGACAGACTTCTACTAGTCTTTTTAAATACAACTGAAATGCTACATTCTTGTTGAAGCCTTTCCAAATTCCTTGAGGCCGGTGGTTCCCTCCCATGTGTTCCCACAGTACTTAGTTTGTCCTGCTATTTTAGCACTTGGCACCTATTGTAATTGTCATCTCAGATGTCTGTCATCCCTTTCTCCTATGAGCTGCTGGAGTAGGGGTTGTTTTTATATCCTTTATATCTAGCACAGACCTAGACTCATAATAGGTGCTCAATAAATGTTTGAATGACTGAAAGAATAAATGAATGGATAAAATATACCACCTCATGTTTGAAACATGCTTGAATTCTTCCAACCAGCCTTTTCTTTTGTGTTGTTTTTCTTTATCTTCTTCCCTGCCACATGTTCTTCTGTCCTACCTGGTAGATTTTAGAGCTTGGGAAATATGTGTTTGAAGATTTAAAATATAGTGCTTTGAACTCCTTAGAGAAAAAGTCTATGAATAAATAATTAGACTCATTTCACATCAAAATCTAAAGTGTGAAAAAATGTTCGTATCATTTGGCGCTTTATTCACTTGTATGGTAATCTAATGGCATATCCATTGTTAACACTGAACTATACTGAAATATTTTACTCTCGGGGCTTTTCATCTGACAAAAGGAGGCTTTTTGAAAATGAAAAAGCATAGCTCCTGTCCCTGGTATGCTAAGGGGAAATTTATTAGTTTTGTAATGCATGGGTTAATATTACCATGTTTTATATTGAACATTACTTTAAAAAATTACTATTAATATCACTGCAGCATGTATGTATATAAGTCCTGTCAGCTTTGGGGTATGTAAATCAGGAATGTTGCTGAAGAACTACTTAGCATTTTCTTGGGGGTGAAGTGCTTAGTTTTGGAATTTAATTGTAGGTTTTACATTTAAGCTGTTCAGTATTACTCTTATAAAGGTTCTATAAATTTCTTGCTTTGTAGTTTAACAGGTTTAGTCACCACAGTTGAAAGGCATCATCCTCATAATGAAGCCAGAAAAGAATAAAGGTTGATCATGCAGGGCTGGCTGGCTGTGACATTGAACAATAGAGCTTGACTTCTTCATGTCTGTTAAATTAGACTATGGGGTGTGCTTATCTTGCTGCAATGATATTGAATTGTAACAAGAAAATGTTATGTTGTGCAGCTCTGCAAAGGGGGTGTGCATCTATTCTCACCTCATATGTATGGCAAAAGCTTTAAAAAATTATTGAAGCTGCCTAGTGGGCTTAAAGTTTAATGGGACAGATGGAGTATAATTCTGCAACAACAACAACAACAAAATCAAGAAAAAGCACAAAGTCTTTTAAGTAGCTTGTAAAATTTTATCTATTGCAGTCTTTCTTTTAAGGTCCTAAGGTGGCTCAGGAAAGATATGCTGGAAAAATTTCATTTCGACGAGGTCTTTGAAGGAGATAGGTGATACGTATCATCTGAAGGAAAAGTAAGAGAATATTATGTTGCATAGGTGATTAATTTATTCTAAACTTTTCTATACTTGCATTTGATATAGTTCAACTCAATTATTTAAATACTGATAAAATACCTACTATATTCCCATAGGAGGTTTTGAAAGAGTATGAGATTCAGTCTTGCCTTCAGGAATTTGGTATTTTTTTTTTAAGGAGATAAAAATTAAATCCATGAAATAATTTCTTAGAATTATTGGATTGTATGAATGACAGTATTCTAAGCTGTCAAGATCATTTAAAATTTTGATTCTGTTATTATATGTATCATTCCCAGCTGTGTCACATGAGCATTTGATAGGCATACCTTTTATGTTTTTAAGTCACTGCTAAAAATGTTGAAAAGTCAAGGCCAAGGTTAGGTGCAAGAAAAAGCCTTCTGACACTTCCCACACTTGTTCTCAACACATGCTTTTTGTCAACTTTTGAGCACTACATTATTCTTTAAATGTGTGTAAACCACCTAATTAATAATTTGTTACAAAATTTTATGGATGTTAAGCTATTGTTGAAGTTTTTTATATATACTTAGCTCCCTTTTCCAAAAAAATCAAAACAATATTTCCATTGTGAAAATTGATGATACAATTTGGGTCATTCTTGTCATACCCAACTAAAACAGTCGAGAAGCCCCGGGGAAAAGCACTCAGGACACAAAACATTGTTCCAGGAATGTAATAATTCTCTGCAAGCCTGGCTGCTGAAACTGCCTGTTGTGACCTGAAACCAGTTTTATCTGATGACTTCTGAGACAGCTTGCTATAACTGTAAAACTGTGAGACTAGTTTTACAGAGAAGACTGATTCAAAATAGAAGTTGAGTAGCTGTTGACCTGATGTCCAGTTCCTTCACTTCCTCCTTAATAACAGAACCAGAACTGAGGTTTTGTTTAGGGTAAGAATATGCCCAGTGAAAATACTATACAGATTCTCCTGTATCTGTGGATTGTCTCATGACATATTCTGTCCAATGAGCTATAAGGGGAAGTTGCTGGGTAGAGTGTATAAGTTATCTGATGCTGCGTAGCAAATTACCGCAGAGCCTAGTGGCTTAAAGTGATAATAAGCATTTATTGTTTTATACAAGTTTGGAGGTAACTCAAGAGAACTAAACTGTGTAATTTGGGTTTGGGTTCTCTCATGAGATTGCTGTCAAATGTCAGGTGGGTTTGCAGTTATCTGAAGGATTGACTAGGAGGATTTTTTAACTACCTTTTATTGCCTCTCTCTAATAATATTTTCTCTAGGGAAGTAAAGTTAAAATGTTTAGAGCACTATTATAGGTGAAATACTACTGTGAATTTCAATATGTTGATTAGAAATAAGTCCCTATTAATAGTTCAATTCACTGGTTTCTCTATTTTTTGAAATGTTAGACTACTTTGAATTTTTGTCATTCCTATAACTTGCTTTCTCTTGTAAAACTTTGATAATCTGCCTGAGAAAACATCCTTATCCTCCATCTGACCAAACAACCACTGCAAATGCTCTCACAATTTGACCTAAAAAAACCCAAACAAACAAAAGTACAGGATAGTACAAAATTAAGTGCTAAATTGATTATCCTCACATGTAAAACCATCCAAACAAAGGCTGCATATGTCAGGAATGGGAGAAATCAGTGATGGCTAGAGATGGGGAGGAACACGTCATTGTACAAAGATGAGACTGATCGAAACATGACTTACCCGAGAGCAAGACACACCTGCATGACGATGAAGAGACTAGAGAAAGAATTGAAGGTAACAATGTCCCTCTCTAAAAGAGGCTTTTAGATAAGAATTCATGTTGTTGAACTATGAATAAGCACTGAATATGTACAAATTTCTCCTCCCTTTAAGCAGTATCCCTTACACATAAATATGTAACATATGAAAGTATCAAGAGGATGCTAAGCATGGCATGTAACTAGCATGATAGTGCTGGGCTAGGACTGGGGACAGTGTGGGCCATCAACAAGAGGGCCTGAGGAGGCACAGGAAGCCTTAATTGACATTAAATAGCTTGTTCCTGTGTACAGCCTGTTCTTTTCCTGGTGGTAGAAAAAGTCTGAAATGGTTTTTTGGGATTCTTAATTTCATGGGGAGCGATGTTTACCTGATAGAGGGCCTTGGCAATATGATCCGTTAATAAGTTGGTGTTCATGTTTGATTTGTGAATATTTGGGGAAAGTAAAATGTTGTTAGTTGAAAAGTTACAGGATCTGAATTTAAGTCAGCAGATATTTACCGAATGCTGATTATGTAGCAGGTTCAGTGGTGTTGATTATTCACTCTCAGAGCCTCCTGGATTTGGTATTTCCTTTATTTCACTTTGATATTTCACTTCAACATCCTAAGTTCAGATCCAGTGGCCTCCTTCCATCTCTGTCTTCCACCACTCTGTATACCTTGTTGTGCTGCCACAGGGCTATGGTATCAAATCATGTGTCTCAGTCCAGCATTGAGGCCTTTCATCAGTCACCATCTTTATCTAAAGTCTATCTCTGTCATTCTTCATTATAACCACAAGATATGGCCACACGTGTGTCTTTACTGTCATTGTCATACATACACATATTGAAGATTTGCACATCTGGGCTTTTGCTTATTCCTTTTCCACGGTAGCATTTATGAAGACAGTCTATACTTGATTACCCAGGTGCTCTTTATTTAATGTAAATCATATTCCTAACAAGTTTATGTGAACAAAATTTTGGTACATTGAACCATTTAAGACAAGAGTAAATAATCAATTTTAATTGATCTTTGTTTAAAGTTGGATTTTTATTTAGTGGATATATGATACATCTATATAATACTTTGTTATAGAAACATGGAACCTCAGAATTAGAAAAAACTGAGAGTTTAGAGTATACCTGCCTTCTTTAAGTTTCAGATAAAGAAACAGATTCTTAGTGGTTAAAATATTTGGCTTAGGGCATTTGGCAAATAAAGTAGGGAGAGTAGGGTTAAAATTCACATTTTATACAACATTATTGAATCTGTTTTCCACTAGTGTGATTCCTTTTATTTCTCCCCTTGTTTTATGCAATTCTTTTATAATATCCCTATAGGTAAGAGCTGTATTTTCTATGACACCCCCAAATATTCATAAAATTAGTACATATGGTAGTTTGGGATAAACTTGGAAAAGATTTAATTACCATGTATATATATGTGAATATATCAGTCATAATGGGATAGTCATAGTGGGATGAGGGGGTGGTCTGTTTGTTATGCTGTAATAAACAACAGCCCACCCCCCAACTGCAATGGTTTATAACACCAACATTTCTTTCATATTGCATGTTTATCTCAGGTTTAGTGTGGCTATGTTCCATGTTGTCTTCAATGTGGGACCCAGGATGAAGAAGCAATTTCTGGAACACTTGTAGTAGATGGAAAAGAGACACAGTAAGCCACATACTGAGTCTCAAACAATTTTGTTTTCATATCTTACTGGCCAGAGCAATTTACCTGGCCAAGCCTGTTGTTAACAGGGCAGAAAAGTATTAATATAATTCTTATCCAGGTAAGGGCAGCAAATATTTTTGAAAAAGAATTCTCCTCCCCCCCCGGTCCTCCCAAATCTGTGACCTTTGACGGAGTGTTGAGTAATGCCTACTTTTCAGGTTGTGGCACACTATTGATATCATCATTGGTCCCTGCATGGCCACCTTATTCTTTTATTCATTTGTCTGTTTTAATGTGTTCTTATAAAATTCATTGTGTTGTTTGGGGTATGTATTTTAAATTTATATAAATGATATTGTGCTAGAGATTGTTTTCTGTTTCTTGATTTTTTTCACTCAAAATTTTATCACAAGCTTTATTGACATGGCTGCATGTGCATACAGTTTGTTGCATCTGGTGAACACATTTGTCCTTTGATATACATGGGGGATTGGTTCCAGGACTCCCCCGAGTATACTGAAATCCACGCATACTCAAGTGCTGCAGTTGGACCTGAGGAACCTGCATGTAGGAAAAGTTGGCCCTCTGTACCTGCCAGTTTCGCATTCCATGAATACTGTATTTTTGATCTGCCGTTTGGTAGAAAAAAATATGCGTGTAAGCGGACCTGTGCAGTTCAAACCCACGTGTTTTAGGGTCAGCTGTACATAGTATTACACATAAGCATCTACCATACTTTACCTATCCACTTCCCTAGCTTGCATTCAATTCTCTACCACAATAAATGATCCTCTGTGAGAATTTCTTTGGGCTGTACACCCAGGTGTAGGATTGCTGGATAATGGGGCATACATATATTTAATTTAACTATTTAAGTATTGTTCTGTTAATAATTAATACAAAATTAATTGTGCCAATGATTGTACAATTCTGTAAATATACAAAAAACCACTGAGTTATATACATAACTGGGTGAACTTTATGGCATGTAAATTATATCTTAAAGCTGTTAGAAACAAAAAAAAACCTCAATCAGATCATTTTCCAAGAAGCAGGTTGGAAATGAGTTAAAGGCTGACCCCTAAGTTTAGGGGAAGATTTTCTTCCTCTATCGGAACCTGAAGGGGGAAAATCAGAATAGTTTTGTTCCTAAGCTATTTGAAAATCAACCCATGCATGTTATTTCAACTAACAATCTTTGTGCTGACATGCCTCTAACCCTGATATTTTTACTTCTATAACTCACTACCAGTTTCCTTCCCAAATGTCCAACCAATTTCTGCTGTATCCTTAGTTTTTATATCTCAATGTTTAGAAACCTTGGAGATCTTTTTCTTTTTTCTCATTTCTAGATCAAGCTTTTATCATATCAGATCATGTTATCTTAAAATTATTTTTCAAATATGCTTCCTTTTATTCATTAGACTTTACCCTGCCCCAAAGGGGAAAATAATTTCTTTCTTTAACATTTTAGAAACAATAGCATTGGCAGATTTGTGCTAATTAATAATTACTTAAAACAGCAATGAAATTTCTTCTTTCAACAGTATTAATAAACATCTGACATAAAATAACACTTTTGTGAGTAAAAGGGATTCTTATATTTAATGTTTCTTAATAAATCTTAGAAGCAGGTTACTATCATGATTTTTCTCCTTTGGAGGACAGGAAAATTCAGTTCTGATTTTTACTTTGTTTTACATATGTCCTTTCCTGGTCACCATAATATCATTTAAGTTTGTCAAATAAGTTAAACTATGGTAGTTTTCAAGTAAAGTATCAAAAGTCCATGATAACTAAGGGGGGCTTGAATGCTTCAGCTTGAGATGGGTCAGCTGTGGGGGTGAAGCTGTGAAGAGAAAGCCATCACACACACTTCATCAACACTGTGGAATGAGAGACCAATGCTTTTACTGAGCAGTGGATTTCCAGTGAACATATAAACTAATTGGTGGATGAACATGCCCCAGGAGCAATGATTTTAAGGTCATAGCAGGCTCAGTGAATAATGCTGACTTACACTGCATCTCACTGATAGCTGATCTTACCAATGAGCAGTGTAGAGGCATTTAAGCCTGAGCTCTCTTCCATGTGCCTTGAATGGCATGTCAGCGGTCACTGTTTTTGACATCCTTTATATTTGTCCAGTCAGCTCTAAATCTTTAGGTTGGGCTTCAGAGTACTCAGGAAAGAAAAGAGAGAAGCAATTATTTTCAGTCATTGAGTTTTGAAGATCTTAGCATTAATTATGCCAAACATTGTTGGTTCATCAACAAATAAAAACCTTAAAAGGGGGTATGAAGCATTCTAAACTTGCTTAAACATAGTTTATGGTCATTAAGAATGTCTTGTTTCCGCTAACATAGTTTTAGGTACACTTTCACCCAGGCACTTTCATGTATAGTTTCAAAGCCAATATTTAAATTAAAGCTAATTTCAATTTTGGTGAATAAATATTGAAAAGCTTATTCACTTTTAATTAGCATACACTTTCTTATCATTTGAAAAAAGCAATAAGAAGTAGAATTTGCTATTTCTGTGTGGTGCCCAGAATAATTTTAGGTGTAAGAAATATTTCAATAAAATAAAACCACAATGTTATAGCTCTAGTAATACTTTTTAAAAATTATTTAAATAATAGTGGGCTTTGAGATTTGAGGATTTTCTCCCACTTAAGTCTTTAATTTATCAAAGATTATTTGAGCATTAAAAATGTGCTTTGCCTGTTGTTTTCCAACTCTCTGTGCTCTCTGACCTGTTGAAGTTTTGTAGGAAGTGCCCAATCAAAGGATTTGAAGAAGCAGTACTGAACATTCTTTGTAAGTGTTTAACTAAGAAAATGAAAGGTAGAGGCTAAGTTGGTACTCTTGTTTGTGACTCAAATTTTAAAATCTCTTTCCCATATAAATAAGTGAAAAGCAGAAAGGATGTAAACTTCCTAAAACTGCCAGAATCTTATGTGTATTAATTAAAAAATAATGTTATTGTAGCAAAAGAAACACATTTAGTTCCTAGAGAGAGTAGCATGGGTGGTATTCTTTTGTTGAAACAGATTTGAAGTAGAATAATTGTTTTTCATAATATACATGTATTATAGTAGACACAATGTTGAATTTGAATCATTTTAGTTTCGGATACATTAATGATTAGAAAAATCATTACCCTAATTCCCGTTTTGTAACTCAAGAACAAACTAAAAGAGTTTTTGTTTCTTGGAGGTCCTATTCTTTCCAAGGGGCTGATGAAATATGTTCTGCCGTTACTGTCATAACCTTGCCTTTCAAATTAAGATATAATAGTCAGAATCTAATATAGAATTAATTTAGATTCAGTTGTGTCTATTAAGAGAAAGTGATATCATAGTTTTTAAAAATGGAGATGATCATTTATGAGAATCTGGCTGCAATCAAAAGCAGTAACTATTATCCTTATAAGTTCTCTATTCAGTAAAGCATTATCCTCTTTTTGCTATTCATTTAATTTATTCTTATGAAATCTGTTTACCTTTTATTAAAACTTTCTATTTTAGATGGATAGATTTGTGATAAAACAAGCATGGTAAAATGTTAAGGATAGAATCTAGGTGGTGAGTATATGAGTCTTCCTTTAAAATTCTTTCACATTCACTATTCAAAATTTTCATAATAAAATTTTAGAGAAAAAGCTTTTTATTTTGACTGTCATAGCCAATAGCCAAAAAAACTTATTCTGGTTTTGAAAAAATAGAATAGATATTTTAATTTTTTTTACTTACTAAAGCATAGCAATGCAAATACAATATAATTTATATATTGATAATATCACACATTTAGCCAGTTAGCAAAACACACAACTGATTCTTAATTGTAAATCTGCATACTGTACCCCATTCATGTTTTGGATGGTGGTTTAAAAAGCTAACTCAGGCTTTTAAAAAACTGAATTAGGGCAATTACATCAAAAGTAGATTTTTAACCAGAATCATTTTCCATTTTGTTAAAGAGGCCATGATGAAATAAAGTGTTTGGAGAGTTTTAGGAATAAAATGTGGAAGTGTATGAGGACCAGAGTTAATTTAACATAGAATAAATTTTCTTTCCAGTTATTTCCAGCATACCTTGGAGTGTGAAAAGCATCCATAAATAATGCTTATTAAAGCATTATTCTAAATAGGCATAGTGCCAAATATCTCACATTTTAGAGAGAATTTTTTTGTCTTTAAACAAGTATAGCAGCTACATTTTGGGGGTACTTTTCTTATTGTTTTCATTCAACTGTTTGCTACACATGTGCCTGATGTATTGTTGACTCATAGAAACAATGTTGAAATGCAATGTATGAATGCCTCCTCCTTTCCTTTTAAACAAACAAACAAACAATCAATATTACTATTGTTTGTGTCCTGAAATCTTTGTTGGCGGACTTGGCTTATAAAGTTTTAATCTTGCTGAAATACTGAAGTTTATTTTACCTTTACTCACAGTGGTGTCTATGAGTTTATAAGTCATTTTATCTTTGATATTCTAATGTAGGAATCTAGGAATTATTTTTTAAAGTAAAATTTATTTTTACTGTGAATATTATAATCTCTTTATATGGCTCTACTAGTAGCCTCTGTTTATTAATGAAAGTAAAGACAAGCGAAAAATTTTTAAAAATCATTAACCTGGTCCTTGCATTCATTAGATATATTTACAAGTCATCTGTGATCAGTTTAGTTACCATCTCTTTGATATCCTGTAGCTGTTATTGCATGCCTTTGGGGTTATGATATCATGCTGGGGAAGAATGGTTCAGCTGCAGGTTTTATGTGCCTTTTTATAGTTGTTCACAATATCCCATGCTAAATTATATGGTGAATTATTATACATTAGCTAGTTAAAGATGTCTAATTGATTCACTGTGCTAAAATATCAAAGACTGCTGCAGGAGCGATGCTTCCAGTTAACAGCCTATCATGTATTCATGGAGACGACAATGCTTGCTCACATATTGGCAATATTATCTAATTTGGTGTGCCTTGTGTTGTAATTCAATCATCTATTATTAAAAGATGTGACAATAGGGAGTGAAACTACATACAAACCCATAAACATACATATGTGCATGTTTACTTATATTCACATATATATTTAATGAGTTTTTTGTTTTACCTGCCATTAATGCTTGCACTAGTGAGTTGTAAATGGAAAATAGTATCTATTAGATTTAAGGTAAAATAAAATAGGTTTTGATT
Source organism: Cheirogaleus major (assembly GCA_963574435.1). Lineage (NCBI taxonomy): Eukaryota > Metazoa > Chordata > Mammalia > Primates > Cheirogaleidae > Cheirogaleus > Cheirogaleus major. Next base: position 23,960 of record CAUYPO010134098.1, read on the forward strand.
TAGTTCAAGTGAACCATCTCTTTTAAAATTAGCCCAGGGGTCTTGTAAAGAATGCAAGTAATCTAAACACAATAATGCACATTGCCCAATTGCTTCTGTGTATGATACAGGTTCAGTACTGTAGTGCTTTGACAGCCCATTACTGAATGTAATGAACAGCTATTTTTAAACAGAAGAAATTCAAGTTGACAGCTTGGCAATGAAATTCAGCTAGTGGGATAATTTTTGTCATCTTTAGTGTAGAGAATGGATTCAGTTTGGTTTAAGGAAATTTGTATCATGTAGTTTCTAGGGCAAACATTTTTATTAAAAGATAATTTTGTCCATTTTAGGGGGCAGATGTTACTGTTAGAGTATGAATTCAGCTTTTAATACATATTTTAATGAATTACTGAAACATCATCTCTAGAACCTAGGTTTACAATGAAATTTATCATTTTTCTTTCCCTCCATGGGTAAATAGTAACTATAAGAGGTGTTTTTAAATGCTGCTTTTAATTCTTTCAGAGTTAAAAGAAGAGCTTTTTAGAGATAAGATAGTCTTTAGACATGGACATGAAGCTTGAGGCAGTGTTGTCTTAATGGAAGTAAGAATTAGACAAAACAGCATGGAAGGAGAGAAGAAAAATATCTTCCTGACTATATTTTAGAGAAATTCTTTTGCTAGGGATAAGGAGATGGTGACATCTGATTTTGACAACCCTTAGAAAAATAAGTTGGAGAAGCTTGTTCTGCAGTTTTTAAATAAAACAGACATATATTTCTAACTCATAAAAAATAATAGGGTAAGTCAGAGTGAATTATTTCATTTTTTTCTGTTTACAGCAGAAATTGAGAGTTTTAATTGCTACTTTTTTCTAAGCCAAGTTAATTCCTAAGGCTTTCAAGATGGAGATTTTAGGTTCAACATTGAAGATTGTGTTTAATGTGGTTTGAAAAAACAGCAATACATTACTCAATGAAATTCAAGTAAGTAGACTGAGTACTTTACCTAATATCCAATAATGTTTTTGACCCAATTAATGAAAGAAACTAAGTCTATAGCAGTGGTGGAAATTTAAAAATTGTCAGAGTTATTACCTTCCAAACTGCATTGCCAGAAATCTCTGTTTGTGGGTCTTCATCACCCTTCCATGCTTCAGGGGCACCTCTTCGGGGACCCCAAGGGCAGTGACAACTTGAGTGATAGCTTTGTTTAGTTACTATGCCTTGAGTAGGATAACAAAGCAATCATTTTTAATGGCCAATAGACTTTTCCATTTCTGATCTATTTCTCTGCTTTACTTATCTCTTGGAAGGCATAATAGCCCCAAACATAATGTAGCAATGAATCTGTGTACAAGTCAAGCATTTTTGGAGAGGCTGTCATGTTAGGTCACTACTGTACTCTTGAGAATTGTATTATATCAGTGAATAAAAAGAATTTCTTGACATGAAAGAATTGGTATACCTCTATAAACATTTTATTTAAACCTGGAGAGGATATTGTTCATCTTACAGGATTTAGCTTATTTCTAGCAACATTGCCATCAATTTGTAGCCTGAACTTTGAGCTATTGATTTTGTTGTGAAGTGACCCTCTTGAAATCTTGGTGTACCTATGGATAGAGGACCTTGTATGAGGCAGAAGGGCATTATCACATTAGCCCTGCTTCTCTATGGTGTCATGGTATTCTAGGCCAAGTACCTGAAGGGTATTTTCTCTTTCTTGTTCTCTGAATAACTGGAGATGGAACCCATAGTACGCAGGTATTGGATTAATAAAATTATTTGTTACATTTGGTGATATTATTTGGAGAGGAAACTGTTGCAAGAGTGAAAGCAGGACTGATGATTCATTCCAAAACCAAGCCTAGAGATACATATTTTTTTGAAGGATGTTTAGCTCTGAAGATGGGCAAGATGAAGGAAGTCACTAGGGATTCCAGTGGATGCTTTCTGTATTATGTGGCTTCATTTTTATTTGTACTTTTTGCCCCTTGAACTGTACTCTGAGGTCTGAGCAGTGAGAGAAAAACAGAAGAAATTGTGTTACTGTGATATACTATAGAGGGCTTGAGGAAAATATGATATTGTTACCAGCCTCTGAGTTGAGCTTTTTCCAAGTTCTTGGTGTTAGTCAGAAAAAGAATTTCAGGAATTTCAGGACACACCAACCAGGTAAGCCAAGCAAGTGACAGTTTTTATTGAAAGTGAAAATACACTCTCAGGAAAGAGCGCAGTTGGGCTCAAAAGGGAGCAGCTGCACTGGGAGGAAGTGGTTTTAGATTTTTTGTACTTTTACTAATTGAGGGGAGGACTATTCAAGGCCAAGGGGATGGCTTTTATTAAGAATTTGGGTAGAGATTCCTAGAATTGGGCTCCCTCCCACTTTCATACTTTATATGGTTGTTTCAGAACTGTCATGGTGATTTCAACGGAGGGGAAATTTTAACACTGCAATGTAAATGATATCATAATTAGCCAAAGTTCATATAAGGTGACAAAGATAGCTGAGAAGCTGGTTCTTGATTGCAGTTATCAACCGCTTTTGTTTAAGGTTGTTTACTGTAACACCTGCATCCAATCTTCAAATCCCTGCCTCAGGTCTCAGCCCTGTCTCCTAGTCTCCTACACTAATAATATGGCAGTAGTTTGAAAGATACTGAGAAAGTTTCCAACCCAATTTTCATCCATCACAGCTGCAAGATTTAATGGGATATCATTCAATGAAGCATACTGGTTGAAAGGTTCTTAAAACAAACTAAGAGAGTCAATATTGTGTGGTGGCTAAGACACATTTTGTCTGGAGCTTACTAGATGTGTAACTTTGACCAAGTTATTTAACTACTTTGTGCCAAATGAAGAAAAAATCACACCTAAATCCTGGAGTTATTATGAAGATCAGATGACTTAAACATTTAAAATTCTTAGAAAAATCTCTGGCATGCCAAAAGAGCCTAATACAGGTAATCTAATATTGTTATTTTAAAATTCATTTTCTATTTACACTTAAATTCTTATAATTTAAAAAATTAATTTCAGAGTTCATTGTAGCTGGAATGCTTTGTGTTAAAGACCTGGGTCCCTAATTGAAGGTTAAAGTTATCAGGAAATCTAACTTTGAAAAAGGAAAGTCAAAGTAAGAATTCAGTTCAATTTGATTAATATATATTAATCATAAATATTAAGTAGCATGGGATGGGATTTATAAAATATTGAAATCATGGCTTTTATCCTACTAATATAAACTCTTTGAGAGTAGAGGATATGCTATATGTTGCTGATTTTTGTAACTGAAATGGTGCCTTGTATAATTCAAATATTTGTTCAACGAAAGTGGGAGGTCAACATGAACCCTAATATATTGCTAGTATATATTAGACACTTGATGTGTGCAACTTAAGTGAAAGGATATTTATATATGCATATGTGTGTGTGTGAAAATAAGTGTTCACTATTTCCACTAGTAATGGAGGACTTAAATTATAATAGAAGAGTATTAGGTTATATATAGTTAGAAGCATCCTGACTATAGGTTTGGTAAACATCCTAGTGTTTTATGAAAAGAAATAACAGAAGCTACATAATTGTAAAAAATAAGTTATCAGTTGGTATTTAATTGTCTTTATTTGCTGTTTCTAAAGAAATATTTAGATATTTCTTTTAGCCCTCTTACTCTCTAATTTATGTAACTTATTACATAAATATGTACATTCTTGAGAAAGAAGAAACAAAAAGACCTTGGAATGAAAAGATTTAACTACAACCAAGTTTACTTTCTTTTTTTTTTTTTTTTTTTGAGACAGAGTCTCACTCTGTTGCCCCGGCTAGAGTGCCGTGGCGTCAGCCTAGCTCACAGCAACCTCAAACTCCTGGGCTCAAGTGATCCTTCTGTCTCAGCCTCCCAAGTAGCTGGGACTACAGGCATGTGCCACCATGCCCGGCTAATTTTTTCTATATATTTTAGTTGGCCAATTAATTTCTTT